>BMAO01021256.1:0-36859 GCA_019973975.1 Trichonephila clavata
TTCCTAAAGGGATCCATGATAGTTGCAGGATTTTCTAACAACGGCAAATTAAAAATCGAAAAAGAATCTCCAGTAAATCCAAAATTATTTCACTCTACTATCAGCAGAATATTTTAGAGACAATATTTCCAGAAGAAATTCCTTTATATGGAAAGAATATTGATAAAGTTGTGCTTCATACCACCGAAACCTCTAGTCCCATGTCCAAGTCAATTATCACTTAATTAGAAAAGAAAAAAAATCAGAAAAATGAATAAAGTGTATCCCATGTGATGAAATACATGTAAAATTACCCTACACTTCTGCACCACCAATACTTTAACCTAAAAATAAAATATTTTGCAATAAGGCTAAGCACTGCAGAGATCTAACCCACCATAATATTTTCCCCTTTCAAATGTGGATTATTGATTGTCATTGCATACATAGTACATTTCCCATCACCTGGTGCCACCTTTTGGTGTGGCACATTATAGATCAGAGGTTCCCAACCTTTACTCGTGTATATTTCAATGCCGCCCCCTTTTCTAGTGAATATCTTTTGATACTACCCCTTCCCATTCTAGAAAAATAAGTGTGTACATAATACATGGTAAAAAAATAAGAGTTAAATTTTAAAAAGTATTCTATTACTAATAGAATATATATTTTAAATTTTTTTTCTTTCTAAAGCCTCAATTGTTTGACTTGCAAATCTGAAATATCTATTGCCACAAATATACTTGTGTAACAAGATACATTAATCATAGATAGGTTATTGTTCGAATTGAAACGTTACGGTGAGTGTGAATTTCTTCATTTAAAATATTGGAATAAAACTTTTAGATTATGTTATAAAGACAGGCAGGGATTTCGATGATACAAAGTAATTCATAACAAACTATTGCTTTCAAAATAAATATAAATTGACAATTTAAGCCTTCCAAGAATCACGCTTTAATTCCCGGTAACATATTTATGTTTCTTGGATATTATACGTAATGAAATGCAGTGGACGAAGTATTTTCCCTACTGCTCACAGACAAAGACAAGACGTGCACTACAGATATTAAAATGTACTACATCATTCAATTTAACCTTTTAAACGCCGCACTATGATTGAAAGGTAACATAAACTAAATTTTGATAAAAATGGAATTAAAATTAAAACATAAAATCTATAAAAGAAAAGAAATTTGAAAAAAAAAATTTTTCTTAAAGATTTTTAGCATGTTTCAAAAATGGAACATTGGCGGGTACCATTAAGTTTTTTCACATGTTTTTTAAGAGTACGACCAATGACATTTAAATTCAAAAATCAGTTATTACATACATTTTTAAGAAGTAGTATCTTAACAAGAGGTGTTATTAAACATTTCCCAAAGGGGTTTCATCATTCACCCCTCCCCCTCCCCATTGAAGGGGGGGGGGAGTGGCATGAAACCCGCCAAACAATTGAAATGGAACTAAAAAATTTAAAAATAAAATGGGGGGAAAGAATTAAAAGTTTGCGTGTGAACCAGAGAAATCTATCATTTTTTCCCTGCAGAGTTTTTTAAATGTACCCCGATGGGGTGGGGGGGCAGGTTCCCCGATGTGTGTCCCCTGTTTGCACCACATCTGAAATAAACTTTTAAATATAATTCCAAAATAAAGCAGATTAAGTTGAAAATATAATTTATACACAGGAATTTATACATTCCAGAAAATTACAATCACTTATTAGAAACAATAAAGGAAAACATCAGTAGGATAAAGAAATAAACAAATAACCTTCATATCAAAATTCTCAAAGCTATAGTATAATAAAGCAAGAAAAAAAACTAGAAAAATGCAGATTTACCAAAATTCTTTAAAATGAGAAATAAAGAAAAAATATAGGGCCGTAGGTAGCCTAGTGGTTAGAGCATCGGACTCCAGACCTGGGTTCGATGCCCGTTGCCACTAAATACCACCGAGTATAGACGGAGTACGTGCTCGTTAAATCAGTGGGTCCGAAAGTCTTGTGGGCAGTCGCAGCAGAAACCACGAGTGCAGGGGGCTGGAGAATATTTCCCTTCTTTTCAGTTCCATGCCAAAATTGTGGAGGTGGAGATAGGTGGTGTCACCATCTATCGTTAAGAAGTCCAACCTGTCTCACAGGCAATGTCAACTTTAATTCCTTTCCTGCGGGAAGGACACGACAATAACAACAAGATAGAATATATTATTGTTTTTTCCTATATGTGTTTCTTATGTCCTAAACTACACTGGTGTGCAAAAATTAAGGACGAGGCAGTTTTTTCAATATAACTTTGTACAAAAGCATTCCAAATCAACACATTTAATACCGTAAGATCCCCAATACGTAAGGACATGAGTAATGTAAGCAACACTTACTAAAAGAGAAATCAGAGGGATAAAAAGAAGCTTTATTGAAAAAGTAGCATGGAGCGCAATGTGACTGAAGGCCGAAACATCCCTGTGATGGGTGTCCAGTAAGAAATATCCGGTCTTTAGTAGGGGATATGATCTCCCCTGACTGCTAGGCAGGTTTCACAGCGTCTGCCCATGCTGAGAAGGAGGGTGTCAATGAGTTGTTGAGGCATTGCTGCCCATTCCTCTTGCAGCGCGAATCGAAGCTCCGGAATCGTTACTGGTGGTAAGGTACGAGCTGCCAAGCGTCTGCCTAGAAAATCCCATACATGCTCGATGGGATTAGAATCGCGCCGTTCAATCCATACGTTCAATATCCTCACTCTCTAAGAGCTGTTCGACAGCTACTGTGGGATGACATGGTGCATTGTCGTCCATGAAAAGGAACTGCGGACCCATAGAGCCTCTAAAAAGACGCACATATGGAAGAAGAATCTCGTTACAATAACGGGTCCCGTTGACTGAACCTGCGTCGAAGATGTGAAGGTCTGTACGACTACCAAGCATGATGCCTTCCCAAACGAGAACACCGCCACCTCCATACCTGTCCCTTTCAATGATGTTCGAGGGATGATTGCGGCTTCCCCGCTCTCTCCAGATGAGTATGCGATGAGAATCGCTACTCAGACTGAATCTGCTCTCATCTGTAAAGAGTACTCGTCCCCATTCATTGTCTCTCCAATTCCGGTGTTCCCGGCACCACAGAGAACGCCTTCTCCGATGGGCAGGCGTTAGAGGTACATACCGTACAGGGCATCGTGCAAACAGACCACCACCGTGCAGTTTTCTGGCCACGGTAAAACGCGATATCGGTCGTCCAGTCGCCTGTGTCGTGTGTCTAGCGATTTCTCCCGCTGTCTGCCGCCTGTTTCTTCTGGCCTGTAAGGCAATATACCGGTCATCTGCGGGTGTGGTTCCTTGTGGACGACCACTACTGAACCCCCGGATAGCTGTTCCTGTAGTTTGAAATTGTCTCCAAAGTCGTGAAACGATGCTGTGAGCAATTCCGAACTCTGCAGCCACACTTGTCACACTGCGACCTTCCTCCAACTTCCCAATGATTCGACCTCGGGTAAAAGCATCCAGATGTCGTCTAACAGATTTATTATTCGCCATTTCTCGCTGAGGCAGCAACTCGGTGTGATTTTAACTGCTATACGGTGTGCAATCTCTTTGCCAGAAATACTAATCTTACACCGACAACATTCTTTACTACTCAGACACTCCCCCATTACGTCTACCTGCATATCTGCGCATGTGCTACCGTACATCACCTCACTTAATCTCCTGATTGGTCTTTCTGTCCGCTCTGCCTCTTCGTTCAGCTGATATGCTAATTTTTCGACTTCGTCCTTAATTTTTGCACACCAGTGTATTTTTACTGTCCATGTATAGCTAGGAAAATATTTCTCAAGCAATCTTTTTTCGCACTTGAGGCATTTTTCCGTAGTGCTTTTCTGACATACAGGAGGTATTTCATCATCATCTATGCTTGCAGAAATTTCGATTTTGCAACAAACATGTGCTGGTAGAACAGACTGAAAAGTATCTTCATCGATATCTTCCTCGTCAGTAAATCACCCACTTTCTTCTAAGGGAAACTGACAAATACTAATATGTTCTTCTCATCTGATTGTGTATAAAAATATTCCAAAGCCTCTTCTACAGTCCGGAATGGCTATGAATGCGTCATCTTATCAGCGTAATGGATATTCACTAACTGACATAACACAAAATAATATAAAACCTTATTATGTGACGTTCTTCTCCAAATAAAACATACGCTACATCTAACTATCAACAAACGCACATGGTAGTTACTTTTGCTGCAGCTGAGAAATTCACTTGAGATTGTCCAGAAAAGGTTGAAAGGGGAGCTGAGAGAGGGAGAAAAAATGAAAGTCAAGTCATAAATATTTTCTTCCGACACATACTATAAGTTTTTAGCGTTCAGAAACATTTTCCCACTCTTATGTGAACTGTAAACGTAATAACTGCATTGTGTGAAAAAGTATACCTTTACACGCCAATGTTCCATTTTTGGAACATTGATATTTCAAAACCGATAGTAAAAAAAATAACGATATTTTTTATGATATCTTGCAGTCTACAGTTAAAATGATCATTTTTAGTTACTTTTATCAAATAATAAAAATATTTTTTAAATTTTGAATTATATATGAATTTTTGAATTTTGACCGATCAAAAGTAGAAAAAAATGCATTATTTAGAATTTTTTCTCAGAGAGACTATTTACTTTAGCAACAATACTTCAATTTCAAAAAATTAATCCAACTTTTTGTCTTCAAAATAATTTTTATGGAACAATATGAATAAAATTGATTTTTTCAGAAAATTTCAAAGTTGATGTTCTAATATTGGAATATTGGCGTGTAAAAGGTTAATGTAGGACTGAATGTAATGTAATCTTTAAGCTTTTCCTCCACTTCCCAAACTACCTAAATTTGTGAATTTTCGTGCATGTGATATTAAAATGATTTAAATACATACAATCAACATGAGGTAAACAGTGTTAAAATTTACTTTTGTTTGTACATAATCTGCGTCCGTGCCATCTGAACGCCCCCTAATTTTCTCTGGGGCCCCCTTGAAAGCCACAAATGCACACAAGGGGGTGTTATCGCCCACGTTGAGAACCTATGTTATAGATGGATACCGATTGCCACATTTTAATTCTGACGTCCAGTTTCCTCCTTAGAGGGAGGCACCTCTGTCTACTGACGATGCGAAATAGTACTTGGAAATTTAATTTTGCTTAGAACATCCAAGTCGCAAACAGACACTGTACTGCTTTTTAATATGCTGCGTAAACAAACGACATGGATATCGATTGAACTTTAATTTTATATGGTAGATCGTTAGATTCACTTTCTATATCTTCCCGAAATGAAGCAGATTGACGATGATTAAGTTTTATGTTCACAAATATAATTTTCAATTTTGGTGACTGTTTTTAAAACATGTCCTGTATTTAAAAATTTGGAGCACAGTACTTGCTGGTGAATAACACAATGAAACTGTTCAAAACTATCACTATCAAGCTGTTTGCATGTTTCTTTTATATATATATAATCTTGCAACAAATCCTTTATTAACAGCGATTCCGGTAGGCGCACCCATCATACAATACAAAACAACTTTTCCAATGTTAATTTATGTGTCTTCAAATCGTTTAGAAGTACACGCAAAATACCAGCCGCAGTGGTTGTATTAATATCAGTGACTTCCACAGGTTCATCACTTATTTTTTAATTAACCTCGCATCCGTAAATCAAAATGACTAACAGCGAAATTTCGAATATTTACTTTCATCCATACTGCAATAAAGTAGACTTCAAATGTTGACATTGTTGAATTTTTCTGATATCTCAAATTCTAAACTATATTATTAATTCTGCTAGTTACAATATTTGGACTTAAACTTACGCTTTTAATTTAATTTGCTTGTGCTGGACATAATATTTCCACTGCTTTGATTAAACGTTCACTTACAAATTCCTTTTCTGTAAATGATTTTGCTTGCGTGCGTGATTAAATGTGATAATATATTTTTACAGCATTTGTATAGTCTTCAACAAATTTCATGAGTACATTTTATTGTTGTTGAAGAATCGATCTTAATACTTCACAAAATTTTAGAAAGTAGTCTTCCTAGTTTTCTTCGTGTTTAGGTTATAAATGCCTTTTAAGATTACATTCTCTTGGCAACTGAAATAGTTTTTAGATATCAAGAGTATTTTATTCTTGTTTTGGACACAGCAAATATTGAATTTCCAGTTTCTAGAAAATAACGACGTTCCTCGTGAATTGGTTTTACTCTACTTAGTGTTGAAATTTTATTACATATTTTATTAAAAAACCTTTTAGTTTAATATACATTAAAATCAAAATTCGCAAATAATTAAGTATACACTGCATTTTATCTGAACCGTTCTGAATGTTTTTTTGTAAAGTTGTGCGTAACAGCAGCTATTTTGCCATGGTTTAATTTTTCTATTTGTGAAATTTTTAGGATAATTTGAAAAAAAAAATTATTTTAATTATGCGCTTATTGGTAATTTTGTGGCATATTTGATAACTGTTTCTATATTTTGTGTTTTCACATTCTATAGTAAAAAATACAATGTGTCAGTGATATTTTTCATTTTAAAATTGATTTAAGTTGTGTTTCATTGAAAAAGGTAGATGATCCTGTTTGATATTCAGTTTTAACAATTTTAATGTAAAATTCTCAGGTTGAATTGGAGCTCACCAACCACCATGCACTTGTTCTGTTTATTTATTCTAGTTATTGGAATTTTTTACATTTTTGTCTCAATTAAAATTTTTAATTAGAGATAGAAAATTCATTTTTCTTGCGCATATTATTTAATATTTTAGCATTATTTATTTTTAAGGAATCGGAACATTTTTTTACATTAAAAACATTTGGCATAAATATTTTATTCCGCCTTCGCTGTTCTTCAGAAAGCATATTTAGTAGAACTACTAGATTGAGTGTTTTTCATTTGATTCCATTTTTTTTAAGTAAAAATAATCTACGTTTTTAGACTCCTATTTTTATTGCTTATTAACTTTTATTCTTTGCATATACAAGTTCAAAATGCCTATTTCGAGACTTCTGGAATTTTTGAAATTGCTTTATAATAAACAAAAGGTTGTGTTGCTGCGTCAAAAATTTGAATGGAAATTGGAAAGGGTTTCTGTTTGAAAAAAGATTTCCAAAGTTCAGCATTAGTTGAAGAAACCTTTAAATATTCATCTAAAATTAAGTTATTTTTATCTTAAAAGGCTCTCAATAGTAATGTTATTATATTTATTGACCATCTGTGAATTATTCTTTAAAATAAAAATGGTCATTGAATTATCACTAATTCGCAGAGTTAAAATAATGGGCCTTATTCCACTGTAGTAACAATAGGAAATCTGTCCTCATTTAATAGGTTCCTGGGCAATGAATAACAATTGTTAATTTTTCTTTCAGGTTGAAAGAAATATAAACTTTCAAGAAAATGGAAGGAAGAAAGAGAAAACACCTTGCAGAAATTAGTGAAATGGCCTGGAACAAAAGAGTCAAACCTGATAGGTCTACAAGCGATGATGATGACGAGGATATATCAGTCTTTTTGCCTGATACCAGGAATACCAGGGACTGGTCAAATGCCACATATAGTGGTAGTGTAAAAAACTTAAGGCGGGTAACCCCAAAACCAGTCTCTGGTTCTGCCAATGGTCTCAGGAGGTCCACTAGAATTCGAGTGCCGCCTTTAGAGACATGGCGGAACGAGAGACTGGTATTTAAAACATTGGCTTCCGGAGAAGTACAGTGTATCGGGATAGAAAAAGGGACACCAGCAGATAACTCCGGATTGCTTCAAATGGAGAGAAAGCGGGGGGGGGGAGCGAATTGAACTTAAGTAAAAGCAATCTGTAGAAAGGAGGAAATCGTTGAGAACACAATCAACGAATGTACGAGACACCGAAACCGGTCTTTTAGTACCGGCGCCGGTGCATCGTTCATTCGAATCTCTTCGATGGACATCGCCACCGACGGAAGTTAGGCCTCCTCCCTACAGGTTTACCAATGCTTTTTCTTTCAGTTCAATTTCCTTCGGCTTTGTTGAATTTTCTCCATTTGGCAAAAAGGAAGAACAACATTCACCAACCCACAATAGCCATTTTACTATAATGAAGGGACAACTGGAAGTTACTATAGAGGATAGAAAGTTCCTCTTTAAGGTAGGGGACAGCTTTATAGTTCCTTCCGGTGTCCCTTACTCCATCACAAACTGCACCAGATTCAAATCCCTCCTTACGGTTTGCAACTTCATTCTACCCTTTTTTACAGATCAATAAGAACCATTTTTACATATTTTTTTTTGTGTGTCCCTTTTTCATCCAATTTTATTTCTGTAAAACTTGTTTTGTAAAATTTCATTTTTTGTATGATTTCTTTTGTGCGGTTTCTTTTTATGCGCTTCCTATCTACCGTACAAAATCAGGTTGAACTGTAAATGAACCTTTAAAGGTTCATGTATTTAAGCAAAAACTTTTTTGAGCCGCCCATTCGGTAACGCTGACTGCTGTGCTTTGGGTCCGGGTTTGAATCCCTGAGAAGGCACGGATTTTCGTAAATGTATAGTGCCTTCGCGGCAAGGGAATACTTTAATAGCCGTCGAGCCGCAAGTTCTCTTGTGAGGTTGGAGTAAGAGAAAGAGAGGTGGGAGAACCCTGACTATTCTTAAGCGTAGTGTTAGCGACCAGTGGCCACACTTAGTATTGTTAGTTCAAGAATGAAGACAAAGCAAGTGTTGAAGCAAGAGAGGTCAGGAGATTAGGTATGTACTCTTATTTATATTATCGTTAGATTAATAAGTTTGATAGTGTTAATGATTCTTCGGGTTTAGTGATTCGAGGGCCTTCTCAGGTTGTGACGGGTGCTTACGCGTTTCACTAACCTTCTCTTAAAAACTTTAAATTGTATTTATTTTGACCAATCCCCACTGAGAGCTGGAAGTGTGACTTATGCAAATAAGATAGTTTTGGGTTTTGCGAGTTCGAAAGAGATATAAAAGGGAGAAATGAAATGAAGAGTGAGAGGATGACTAAGCGGTTTGATAGAGTAGAACTCCGTGTTTGGGATTGAAAAGAAAACTACGTGGTTGCTTAAGAAGGTGTTTCTAAGCGTTTAGTTTAATGAAGTGAAATTTGATAGAGGAAAGAAGATTATTGAAAAAGATTCATTAAGGCGGTTCAGAAGTTATTGAAGATATCCTAGATTATAGCCACTTCATAAATTCTACTAGTTTCCAAGTTCCTTCTGAAGAAGATTTCAGGTCTGTAATATTTGTAGTTTAGATTTAAATGTGTAGTTTGATTGTACGTGTTATTCCCCTCGTGATATCAGTTAGTATTCCGTCGTCCATAATTGAATTCTGATAACACTCCATGATAATTTATTGTTCTTAAAGTTGATTATTAATTGTGAATTTCTATCTTAAAGAAATAATAAATAAGTGATTTATTATTTGAGTAGTCATTAATTATGAATCCTACATATCCTAACATAGATAATATGCAAAGGGGTAGTGGGAGACTACGACACTGGCGTCCAAACGAAATACCGGAATTAAGAGCAGGTGCAGGATTTAGAGTTTTGCCGGAGTTATTTTTTTCGGGTAAAGAAAATGTGTCTGAGTTTATCAATAATATCGATGATAATATAGCTTACTATGAAATCCGGCGAATCTATCGTGTGCATATTTAAAAGGTCATTTAATTGGGAGAGCGTTAGACTGGTTTCAGATCATCGGCTTCGAGTGTGTAAATGAAGAAGCGACTGCATTTGCAACACTTAAAAAGAAATTATCAGATAGTTTTCCGGTAATACGGAATAAATCAGAGCTAGAAGCTCAGTTTTTTTCGTCAAAACAACGGAGAGGTCAAGCCCCGTCAGACTTTATTTTTCAGTTGTTGAAAATACATAAAACGCTCAATTTGAATTATGATGAGTTAAAATTGATTGATCACATAGTAATGCGACTAGAACCCCAAATAATGGATTATTTAGAAGTTCGAAACCCCACAACGAAAACTCAATTGATAGAGTTGGTAGATCGGTATGAGGAACGTCATAACTACAGGGGTTCGAGTAATAATTTTGCTAGACGAAGTTGGGATGTGAGTAGGAATCCTGAGGAAAGAAGGAATAATAGAAATTGGAGAGATACTGGGGTCGGAAATAGTCAAAATGATCAAAGAGGACTAGGCAGGGGTGCGAATAATTTTTCTCGTCGTAATTATCAAAATCAAGGATTCGAGGGTGGAAATCGATACAATCAGCCAAATCAGAGAACAGACCGGTATCAGAACCGTAGGATGGTGGTTAGGAAAGGTCCTAATGATGATTCAGCAAAACAGAATTGGAGGCGTGTTGATTGCAACAGCGAAAGGCAAAGAAATGCCAATTTAAACTTTCAAAGAGATCGTATTGAGTCAAATCCTCCTAATAGAATTAGACTTAATTCATTGAGATTATCACCAGTTGAACTTCCGTATGTGCCGATTTTGTTGAATGATACTTTTTTAAAAGCGCTCTGGGATACAGGAGCGGAAAAGTCATTTATTTCAGAAAAAACGTACCGGTCATATTTTTCTTTCTGTCCTATAAAAAAATCGTTAGCTGAAGTAGTTACAGCTCAAAGGTCACAGTGCAAAAATTTAGGCACAGTTGAGTTGAAAATTAAAATAAGAGAATTTTCGAAATTATGGAAATTTCATGTGATTGCTGAGATGCAAGATCCATGCATCATAGGTGTGGATTTTATGTCACATGCAAGGATTACTTTTGATTTTGTTAAAAAATCGTTGGTCATTCCGGATTCGCAAATTGAGAAATTGGCAATTTCGGACGAACCGGTACGGATAGATTTATTAAGGACTAAGCTAAAGGCAGAGCAAAAACTAAAGGCGAAATTTAATGTAGAATGGGAACATCGCCCAGGTACGCAAAATTTAGTGGCTGATATGTTGTCTAGAAACCCGTTAGAAAGTAATGAGGAACCAAAAGTGTCTTGTGCGGTGATTAGATCGTTAGTATTATCTTCTAGAGAACAGTTAAGAGAGGAACAGAGAAATGACCCGGAGCTAGGGCATATAATGAGGTTTTTGTTAAATCCGGACGATAGTTCTGTTAATGAATCGATCTGCAGAAATTGGTCCAATGACTTTAAAATCGTTGACGGCTTGCTATATTATGCAAAGTATACAACCACACTAGGTGAATTAAGGGTATTTATACCCAAAACATTACGTAAAGATGTTATGCGAGAATTTCATGACTCGCCTATGGCAGGTCATTTAGGCAAAAAGAAAACCTACTTAAAATTAAAGGACGCGTGTTATTTTCCGTACATGAGGAAATACATTTATAAATATGTAGCAACCTGCGACCAATGCCAAAAAATTAATTATAAAAACGGATTACCAGCTGGTCAATTAATTCCCATAATAACGAATTTTCCGAATGAAATCGTGTCTTTAGATTTGTTAGGCCCATACCCTGCAACTAGTCCAGAACGCTATAGATTTATTTTAGTAATTACAGATAATTTTTCTAAATGGGTTGAAATAGTTCCCTTAAGGAAAGCTTCGGCTAAAGCAATCGCCAATGCATTTTTTGAGAATTATATTGCGCGTTATGGAGCTCCTGTAAAGTTAATTACAGACAATGGTCCCCAAATGATATCCGAAGTTTTCGAGCAAGTGTGTCACAGATTGCACATAAAACACGTTAAAACTGTGGTATATCGTCCACAAGCTAATCAAACAGAAAGAGTTAATCACACTCTTTTAAAAATGATTTCGAGTTTTGTCGCGGATAATCACGCTAACTGGGATCAATTTCTGCAAGAGTTCGGTTATGCGATTAGGACAGCAGTACATGAGACAACGGGTAAAACACTGGCGGAATTATTTTTAGGTCGAAATTTAATCACCCCTTTTCAGAAATTAGTTATGGTAACTGATGGATCAGATTTAGTTTGTGGGAACATAGAAAGGTTGTTTGAGGAGGCTAGAGTTCATACAAAGCGCCAGCAAGAGAAGTGGGCGAAATATTATAATAAAAAGAGGCGTGAAAATAATGTGAAAGTTGGTGATCTAGTATTAGTTCAAACTCACCCGTTAAGTTCAAAATGTAAAAAAATAGTAGGTAAATTTATGCCAAAGTTTGAAGGCCCATATAAAGTTCTGAGTGTAAAAAATAATAATAATTTAGTAATATTAAAATTTGGTAAAAGAATAACGGTTAATGTGGACCAGGTGAGAATTTACCATCAAAGGGAAGACAGTGTTGCCGAGTCGGAAAGTAACACTAATAGTGATCATGGCGCAGTGACATCAATCAGGTCAGATGATGCGCAGTCGTCATTGGTGCAATCGGAGAATGATAGGGGTGGTCGTAAAGGATCGAAATCAGGAAATGTAAATGGTAGTAGAGATATAGTTGCGAATAGACGCGATGGAGTGGAGGTGAGAAAAAAACGTGGACGGACGGAATCTGCTGTTTCTTCGGGGGGTGGCGCGTATAATTTCAGGAAAAGGAGACCTTTATACACTGAGAAAGAGAAAAAAGGAAGGCCTGAATCATGGAAAGAAAACCTACAAAAGAAGAGACCAGAGGCCCAAGTAGATCGCGAGAAAAGAAAGATTTCCTCGTCAATGTCCTCTCGTCCCTCCAGGAAACGTTATAGAAAGATGGAAGAAAATAGTTCTGAAAGAGCAGTTCCAGGACCATCCCACAGATTCAAGTACAACAGACCTCATCAGGAAAGGAGCTGTCCATACAATCTTCGGAGCCGACGTCGAGTGGACAACAGCCAAGTTCCAGTTCTCACAGAAGAAAACAACGCCTCAGCAGGAGCATATCAACTTCAACGGACTCGATGGAAGAGGAGACCCAGAAGGTTGGAGCGCAGAGTGGACAACCCTAGGACAAGGTCATCCAGCACAGAGGCCATGGTGGGAGACAAAGCCTATGCAGATTGGATCTAAAGACTAGTCAGGTTGTATAATTCTAATTTGTTTATTTTTCCTCTGACAGACAGTTCGGAGTATTTTCCATGTGGGCTAGTCTAATTTTTTTTGTAAAGTTAACGTACAAAAGTGTCACTGAGTTGTGTGCATTTTCATATCGGTTGAAAAGACTTTTGTATTTAATTTTTTTCCAAATTGTGGAAAAACATTTGTTGAATTGCAATTGTTTTGCTACACATTAAAGACGTGGCTTTATATGTGAGATTACTTGTATTGTTTGTTGTAATATATTCTATGTAAAATGTATATATTTTGTGTGTAATTATTAAGATGTATAAGTAGTGTCTGGTTTCTGGGCGCGGCGTAATTAGGAATACTAACAAAAAACATTAACAGCGCAGCGCGATTGATTGGGAATTTTTGAAAATGAAACCAGATAAGGGTTATTTTGTTACTAAACTATATATATGTAATATAATGTATGCCATATTTTATGTCAATAAGGAAGTTGTATAAAAGTTCTGTGCATTTAATGTCATGTTTTAGAAAAATTGACAAGGTTTCCTTCCAGGGCAGCAGTCCCTGAACATAGTGATGTGATGAAAGTTTGATGTCGTATGAAGGTACTCTGTTGTAAAATTTTTTATATTTATTAGCACTTAAGTAAAGTGCATGATCAGGGTTTTTTCCTTGAAAGGTTTTCCCCTGATCTTCGCCCGAATGGGATGCACTGTAGGGATATATTGTACAAGATCAATAAATTAGAGTGGAGTACCCCTTTGAGTAGTCATTTCTGTGTGCTAGTTTAATTAAAGTTTCTAACTTAGAGAGTTAAAATTTTCTGCAAATTCAGTGTTTTGAGGCATTCTAAAGTTCGTGAGTTAAAACTTTCTACAAGTTCAGTATTTTCAGGCGTTATAAAGTTCGTGAGTTAACTTTTTACAAGTTCAGGCATTCTAGAGTAGTTAAAATTTGTGCAGGTTCAGTGTTTTTCAGATGTTAGGTAAATTAAGCGAATTCTTGCAGGTCGTTTAGACCTTCAATAAGTCACGCTTTTTTTCTCGGAGGGGGGTTGTGACGGGTGCTTACGCGTTTCACTAACCTTCTCTTAAAAACTTTAAATTGTATTTATTTTGACCAATCCCCACTGAGAGCTGGAAGTGTGACTTATGCAAATAAGATAGTTTTGGGTTTTGCGAGTTCGAAAGAGATATAAAAGGGAGAAATGAAATGAAGAGTGAGAGGATGACTAAGCGGTTTGATAGAGTAGAACTCCGTGTTTGGGATTGAAAAGAAAACTACGTGGTTGCTTAAGAAGGTGTTTCTAAGCGTTTAGTTTAATGAAGTGAAATTTGATAGAGGAAAGAAGATTATTGAAAAAGATTCATTAAGGCGGTTCAGAAGTTATTGAAGATATCCTAGATTATAGCCACTTCATAAATTCTACTAGTTTCCAAGTTCCTTCTGAAGAAGATTTCAGGTCTGTAATATTTGTAGTTTAGATTTAAATGTGTAGTTTGATTGTACGTGTTATTCCCCTCGTGATATCAGTTAGTATTCCGTCGTCCATAATTGAATTCTGATAACACTCCATGATAATTTATTGTTCTTAAAGTTGATTATTAATTGTGAATTTCTATCTTAAAGAAATAATAAATAAGTGATTTATTATTTGAGTAGTCATTAATTATGAATCCTACATATCCTAACATAGATAATATGCAAAGGGGTAGTAGGAGACTACGACAAGGTCCTTGATAAAGTGGAAAAGGAAATAAAATTGTTTAAATTCAGATTTGTCAGATTTTTTTTCGAAAACACTCGCATCCGCGGTCAACGTGTCACGACAGGCTTAATTGAAGGACATGGCTAAAAATGGATACCAGAAATGCTTTGATAAACTTTACAAGTTGTGGCAAAAGTGTGCTGTTGCTCAAGGGTCTTATTTCGAACGAGGCTGTGTTTCAGCAACATAACTGGAAATAGTTTTTAAGTTATGGACTCAGTCCGGTAACTTTTGAATCCCACTATGTATTTATACTTATTTACTGACATCACAGCAAAGAAAAAATGCTGAAAGAGATAGGTGTCACATTATATTAGGGTTTGCAGCCTGGGGATCCCAGTGTTTTTTCAAATCCCCAAATCCCGGGATTGAAATAACCAATCCCGGTATTTAATTTTTGTCTGAATTATGTTTGGAATAATTTTCTTCTCATCAAAATTTTATAAGAGTTTAATTCGCAGAACATTTATGTAGGCAGCTTTTACTTCATAAACGAATGATTATACAACATTCATTGTGGTTCCCCAGTAATAAACAAAAATGTGACTCATTTCTCTGATGTTAATAATAAATTTTGATTTTTCTTTTCTTATCCTCAATCATGAATCATTTTTCTGAACTATCATATTAAGCCAATATAAAAAATGTTTTTCTCTCTTTTTTTTTTATACATCAAGAGATAACTTAAGTAATATTATTTTACTGTATATTTTTATAAGATGTTTCTTCTGTTCCTGCTGTTTGAAGTATCGAAAAGGCATTTCTTCAAAATTCTTTCCGAATATGTAAAGTTTTTGAATTATTTATAGATGAGTTATTTCAATGTTTTCTTTCCTTTCATCTACCGAGAGATAAATTCAGTAATATTATTTTGTTTCCCTTATAAATATATTTTCAAATTAGATTGCATGTATTAATATTGAAATTATATTAAAAATATTTCCATAAGACATTTTTTGAGGAAACTAACATACAGACATTTATTGGACTGGGGAATTAACAATGTATTTAAGTCTGTTTTTTGAGTATTTTTATTAGAGTTAATTTTAGTGTTTATTATGGTTAATTTCTAGTGTTATAATTTATAGTGTTGAATTAATAGTGTTTCCAGTTTAATAAGATTTAAAAAAAAGAAAGTATTTTTTCTGTGGAAGTTGTATCTGTAGAAAAGTTTTAGATTAAAATTTATATAAGCCCATTCTATGCTTTGTACATGCTTTATACAGATACATGCAAGTTTACCAAGAAAAATGTTCATAATTTTAATTTTGAAAAATCTACTTCCTTAAAATGTCTTATCATATAGTTATCAATTCTAAATATATTTAACATTAAAAAAATACAGTGTTTAATGAAAATAAAACAGGGGATTTTTATTTGGTTTTAAGTTTACAATAAGATTTTGGAAAATCTCAAACATCGATTTTTAATTCAAATGGGTCAATTTTTGATGAATTTAAATAGTACTATTTTTATTGATTTCATTGAGTTCTATTTTTGAAGTGAAACTTCTATGCTCACGGAGTGAATGGAAAATTTGTCCAGTTTTGCGTAACAGGGAGAAAACGAATGGAAGTAGTGATTTCCCCCGCCATCTCCCCCAAATCATCGCAATGGTGAGGAAATAGCGAGCGGGAGGAAAAGACAGCGGGGTCTGGAATACATTATTTTCCTCAGAACCAGCCTAGAGACATACATCTAGGCTTCTTCTTCAGTTAGCTATTATAGTGAACGTATGAGAGGGAGTAAACAGAGTGAAAAAAGATAAGGGTCCGCCTTTGCTAAAAATAGCATCAGCTATCAGGAGTTGGTGGTGGTGGGGGGAATTCATTTCGGTAGAAAGGAAGAAACTGCAACTTTTCTACATTCGTTCTTCACGTGGTTGGGTTTTCGATTCGTTTTGCTCGATGGGGGGGGGACACCCTGTGACTTGCGTCATATCATTGAAAATGTTGGATGATTTTCACCTTTCAAATTATTCGACCCCCCCCCTTTTCTCACCAGACCAGGGGACATTTGTCAACGGTTATGTGTTGCAATGTTTGCGTTACTGTGTAGACAAAATAGCTCTTGCAGCAAAAGCATGCCTTTTTAAAGTATTTCCTTAGATTGTTGCCCACATGGTAATGTTTTCGGCAGCTAATTTGTTTAATTTTCATTTGCGTTGAATTATTGATTCTAATCAGAATGCCTAAATCAAATGCACAAAGAGGAAAAGAGTTTCGTGAAAGAAAAAGAAAAGAAAAACTAGCAGAAAGAGTCTAGTCGAAAAAGTGATTAAAAAAAACAGAAGAATAGTGCAAATTCATCAAGCGCTACTGCCAAATCTCGATCAGAGTGCATGAGAGAATATCGAGCACGGGAAAAAACATTGCAAAATATTCTTTCAATGCCGATTTTAATGACTGATGATGGGAATGCTATTGAGACTCATCTAATGCCAGCACAGATTAATACGGACTTTGTGAACCACCCTGTGCGTCAAAAGGAACAGAGCCCTCAACAAGTCTAGTACGTGTTGGAACTGATGCATGTGAATCGAAAAAAAATTTTATCTTACGTTATAAAGACTATGATTCCCATAAAAATGCTTACAAAGATTTCCAAAAGTGATTCGTTGATAATCCTTTCTTTCACGGGTGTTCGATTTGTGATAGATTATGTTTTAGAGATGATTTGAGAATGGGCCTGTTGCTGAGCATTAAAATATTTTACAAAATATTTTACCGGGAATTTATTTAGAAGACGTTAAAGAGTTCTACAGTTGCCGACAAAGTTTAAATAGGAAAAGTATACCAAATTTATCAAAGTATAATGGTTTTGTATACCCAGAAATTCCAGCACATCTTCCTACTTTGGATATGGTATCAGAAAGATTTATTTCTCCATGAATACCTTTCATGCAAATTAGGCGATTGAGACATGTACACGATCAGTTTGGAATATTAGGACAAATAATCAATTTTCCAGTATCTGCCATGGAATGTTGATGATGATTACTGTGTCAATGTTCACATCAAACGGAGGAAAATTCACAAAACTAGTTATCTGATGGGTTTGGTTACTAAAAGAAACATCAAAACATGGTTGCAATATTTAGTAGCTACTCCACTGTACAGAATGTATGATGTTACAATCGATGATAGTTCCTTCAATTTCAAACAGAGTGCGTCTCAAGCTCTTCAAGATGAAATCAGTGAAAATATAACTATTGAAGAGAGTCTTACAGCCCAGCAACAGACGTTGTTATAGAATGAAGAGAAATATCTTCGTATTGCTCCTGGAGAAGCGAATGTACTAAGAAGCTTGCTATTTGATGAACATGCTGAGGAGCTAGTTCTCTTCCCAGCAATTCCACGGAATCAGAGGATTCTTGAAATTCCATTCGTTGTCGAGACTCAATAAATTGTTCAGGTACCATAGGTGGTTAAGGTAAAGATTCATAAATCATGGATTCCTCTTGAGATGGCTCATGGGATGGAGAAGCCACTGGAGTTGGTGGTAAAGGTGAAACAGGTGCTGGTAAATTGAACATGTCAATCAAATCATCATACTCTGGAGAAGAATCCATTGTGAACGATTGAGTATGAGGAGACGCGTGCAGTATTTATACTCTTCTCTCAAAAAATATTGAAAGCTTGAAAAAAAATTTTTTTTAATAAGGTTGGTGTGTTTTTGAGTAACATTGGAAAAGTTTTTGAACAAGGGTTCTCCAAACATGATCTAAAGTAGAATGATTACGAGAGAACGTTGGCAGGTCGTGGTAACCTTGGTACTCTTTTCCATCGCCATGGGTTAATCATTCTGAGCTTTCGTTGGCTCTGTATCATTCTTTTCAATATTTTATCTACGACCAATGTACTTTGCAATTTATTTTTCAATGTATTCATTTCTGTGTTTAACTCATTTTATTTGGTTTTCCACTCATCTCTTTCAGTTTTCCACTCGCTTTCTTTGGTTTCTCATATTTTATTTTCAACTAATGTATTTTCCAATTTAAATTTTAATATCATTATTTCAGCGTTCAAATCATTTTCTTTTGTTTTCAACACGTCATTTTCCTCTTTCAACAAGTCTCTTTCCTTTTTATAAATATGTCTCTTTCCCTTTTAATGAGATCGCATTTCGCATTCATCTCGTTGAGTTTGGACCTTAACAAGACTTTTTGGTCCATGGCGCACTCTTGCTTTATCTTTTTAATTTCATTCATCATGTTTTGTTGTTTGCGGGACAACACATACATTTCGTCTCGGATCCGTTGAAACAAACATTCACCCCCCTGGTGTTTCCCTCCTTTAAATACAATTTTTTGTTTCCGTAGAGCGTAACGTACAGAGGAGTCTCTTTCTCCGTCACCTGGTATTGGAAAGAAAACACGCAATTTAAAAATTTCCATCCCGTCACGTGAATCGGTACATTCCATTTCAAATGACCCCACGCGTCTGGTAAAAATTTGGTCACCTTGTCCCAACTGGCCACATTTTTATTTCCAAGTTGTTCCAACAGTAATCATTCTATTCCTCCTGGAATGAGCGTACAGAGAAAGGCAATACTATGCAAGTGCAAGGGTCGATTCATGTGGAAATGGGACAATTGTTCCAGATTCATTAATTTTTCGGGAATTTTACCCCCGTCACACGACGATTTGGGTTGGCTCACGTACACAATGGTCCGAACCAAATGAAAGGCGCTCTGAATCTTGACACATTTCTTGGCCCGACCAGCAGAGGGAAATTCATAGCGAACTTTACCCTTCCAAATCTCTTCAAACGCACTTTCTTGCTCACACGCCAAAATCATGTGTCGATGCTCTATTTTACCCCTCTCTGTCTCTAATCCATCGCACAGACACCAAAAGGGTAAAATGACAAAATGATTCCGAATCATTTCCATTTCCTTACAAAACGTATCAAAAATGTTGTGTTTGACCATAATGTGAAACCAAACATAATCTCCTTTCAAGTAGCGCTGAATAATCCCCCACACATCTTTGCCCAAGCCATTGTCAAATTTTATTCCCTCTTCCCATAGGTCGAGTTTCTCAAAGATTGAATCATAAAAATTGTCCCTCAATCTGGGACGACCATACATTTCACGAGGTATCGGTTGAAAGTACCTACACCCACATACTTTTGGCACCATTTCCTCTTCTTCCGTCTCTTCCTCATCGTCCGAGAATACCCAGACATCTTTGGCTTCGTTTGCAAAACGTTTCAAGCACGATAAAACGTGATTTATGTGGTCGGGATGATTCTTTTATCCATGATTCCAGTGTTTTTTTCCAAAACAAAACACGCATTGCTTGCGAAAATTTAAGGAATTTTTCTCGGATGCATGTTTGTAATAAAAATGACCTAATGTCATTTGCTCATGACAGTTGGGGCAAACTATTGGAGTGCCTGAAAGTTTCTTGAGATGCCTAAAAAAGGTTCTGTCTGACATTTCAAAAGAATGTGTAATATCTCAAACGTCATGTAATACCTCAAGTGTCAACACTTTATAGAACCACTAAAAAAAAATTTTTTTTTTTTACTTGCCTCTAAAAGTTTTGGACATTTGAATTTTTCCTTGCATCTCAAAGTTTTTGACATTTGAATTTTTTTCTTTTTCCCCCTCATTCCATTTTTTGTTGGGTTCCATTTCCCTCTTTTGGGGGTTTTCGTTTACCCTCTTGGACCTTTCATTGAATCTGTCCGACGCTGATGGGTGTTGATCGTGAGTTTCCAACAACCTAGGTCCTGGCGATGGACATTTGCCTTCCTTTACGCATTTTCTTACAACCTTCCCACCGTAGGGAGGGCAATGTTTCCCGTATGAGGTCCCTTTATGTACCTTGACCCTATGATGTACACATTTCCTTGTCAAATTTTTGAAAGGGGAGAGATGCTTATTTACCTACCCCTGTTTTTCGTATGAGACACATGTTTATCTGTCCAACTTGTGACATTGGTGGGAAGCGTTTATCTATCAAACCTCTGAAATGGGAGGGACGCATTTATCTGTCTGTTCTATCTGACCTATGACATTGGAGGGATGCATTTATCTGTCTGTTCTATCTGACCTATGATATTGGAGGGACGCATTTATCTGTCTGATCTCTCTGACCTATGATATTGGAGGGGTCGCATTTATCAATCTGTTCTATCAAACTTGTGACGTTGGAGGGACGCATTTATCTGTCAGACCTATGACATTGGTGACATTGGAGGGACGCATTTATCTGTCAGACCTATGACATTGGTGAGACCCCCTACATTCGTAAGACTCGTGAAAGGGAAGGGACTTCGTATAGCCTAAGAAATGGAGGGTTGCATTTATCTGTAAAAGGAGGGATATTTCTTACAAAAGGGTACCTATTCTTTCCAAATATTTAAAAAAAGCACCTATATTCAAGTTTTTTACTTGTTTGAAATCACGACAGGAAATCCCAACGAAAAGAGCAGGTTAAGATCCAAGAAGTTAACGTTATCTTTAGTATAGTAATATGTATGTAATAATTATGTAGGGTAGGTAAGCATTTTCTTTATTACTGGAAAATGCTTGTTTTTTCTGGCTGATGGAGTTGCGAGTATGTGTGACGAGAATGCTTCTTGTTTCTTGCAGGGGGTGAACATAAAAAATCATTTCAACGTTAACAGGAAATTTCCACATCAAATCTTCCAAAGTTGGTGAGAGGAGGGATGTTTCCATGTTTTCCTAACCCCCTTTGAGTTTCCCCGTTCCCTTGGAAGGAGACGTGGGCCCTCAGAAATGTTCCCCGTTGGATGGGATTCATTGGATAGAACTCTGATTCCCGTGGAGAGGCTTCCCTTCCGTGATTCGTTCTTTGTACCCCCTTTTTTCTGTTTTTTCAACATTCTTACAACACGGTTCCATTTTGTTTCCCATCTCGAGTTTTTAGAGAAAAAAGCACCCCACAGGACCCTTTACAGGCCTTTTTACCTGTTTGAAACAGGCCCATATCCGTAAGTTGGTATAAAAGAAGGAACCTTTTGTTTTCCAGTTCATGATGTAAGGTATATGTATGTAATAATAAGGTGAGTGGAAGGATGAAAATGAAAAGAAGAAATGAATCAAAAATAAAAATAATTTAATAAAATACAGGTAAAATAAATAAAATACAGGTGAAATGAATAAAATATAAAAAATCATTTCAATGGCCGGTGGACAAATGATTCTCTCTCTCTCAACAGTTCCACATCAAAACTTCCAACTTTGGTGAGAGGAGGGACCCAAAAAATGGGAAGGACGTGCTTAGCACATCCTTCCCATTTTTTTGGGTTTGACATTCAAAGATCAAACAGTCTGCTTACAGAGGGGGCAGGTGGGACTCTGGGTCCGCTCCAAACATGCTTTGTGAAACGTGTGTCCACATTCTGTCGTGTGGGGAAAATGCATGGGCCCCAGGCAAATGGGACATTTTTCAGGAACTCCAAACACGGGATCTGGAAAGGGAGCACTGTACAAGAGTTGAAGAGCCGTGTGACCCAGCGTCACCCATTGTTCCAAATCTTGAGAGCCCCCATAAGACCAGGCCACGGTCGCCATTCGGTACAAATCGGGTTTCATACATTCTGTCCAGATGCCCCGAATGTAGGCGCCGTGACCCCTTTCGGCCATCCTGTGGAGCATATAGTCCTCGGATTTGGAAGGTTCGAAGGAGCAGAGAAAGGGGAGAAAGAGCAATTTTCCAGATTGCCCCGAGGGACAGAGGACGTTGCACAAGGCATCGAGGGCGTGGAAATGTTGTCAAAAGGCCTGCACCGTTAGCACCTCTGGAATGGGTAAAGCATTCAGACGATTCCGGAATTCTTTTAAAAAGGCAACAAAGTCCCCGAAATCGGGGGATGAATACTTGACGAGGCAGTATGCAAACGCTAAATAGTCTCGCATCCTGAGGAATGAATGAGCTCTCTCGCCTCGAGTGCCTCGCTTTTATAGCAGGTAGAAGGCTTCTGATAGGTCGATGCAACTGATAAGGAGTATCAAGGCTGGTATGATTTAAAAAGGATTCATGAGTATGATTTTTAATTCAACCTTGGCTTGAAAAGAGACTTGCACTAAACAAATTATTTGTTTGAGAGTTTAAATTTTTCGTAAGTATTACTTTCAATTCAATAGGTTCCAACCTTGGCTGGAAAAGAGACTTGTGCTGCTAGCAAAAGTATTATTTTTGAGAGAGGGTAGCGTGATTTTTTACAAGTGTTTCATTCAATAAATTCCAACTTTGGCATATTTATTGACCCAAAAAAATGGGAGAATGATTGCTGGTCCCGCGCTATGCTCCTTTCCAGCAATCATTCTCCCTCTTTTCTGGGGCTCAACACAATGTCTACCTCTAAAGGTCAGGTGCTCTCAATGGATTGGGTGTCCTGCAGAGAGGACAGGTGTTTTGCACGTCCAGATATTGCAACAAGCAACGCATGTGGAAAAGGTGCCCACAATGTGTCCTTTCTGGCCAGTGCATGGGACTGAGACAGATTGCACACGATTCTGGTATCTGAAACACGCTCTCGGGCCATTTTAATCCATAACACCCATCCAACACTGCTTGAGCCAAGACAGTCTAGGCGGTCATGCGTTGGGGACCGTGTCGTCTCCACGCCTTGTAGGCCCACCTGATAGAGTTTGGGTTTGGCCAAACTAGTCCAGAAGGCTTATATAAAGGCCCTTTTTCCCTTGGTAGCCTCCTGCTCCAAGTAATCGCTATGCAGGTTGGCAGGTTCCACATACAAAACACATTCAAAGGTGGGCAGATCACGGGACACCTTTTGCAGGAGTTCAGCAATGTCCACATCGTATAGGGACTGGACAGTGTTGACGTCAGAAGGCATCATCGTCTGCAGGAACTTTCGAAAATTAATCCTAAAAGTAATATAGTCTCCAAGATCAGCCTCTTGGTGCTTGGCCAGATAGAGTGTAAAAGCTTTGTCGTCTTCCATGTCTCAGGAATAAATGAAGCAGAGAGCGTCTGAGCCCTGCTTTTATAGTCGAGAGAAGGAGGAAGTGGCTTCTGATTGGTCAATTGTTTTGATAAGTATTCCCAAGGATGAAATGGGGTAGCCTTTCAAGAGGCAAAGGTCCATTTTATAACCCAACCTTAGCATGTCATATAAACCAAAAAAGGGGAGAATGGGCCAAAGCCCAAACTCCCCTTTTTTTTGGTAGGAAAGGAAACAGACGCATCATTACAAAAAATATTATTTATTGACATTATTTTACAGGATTGGGTTTAATGATGAATCTACGCGTACCGAATTTCAACACAGGATGATTGTCGGGCAGGAACAAAACAATAGCTGGGGGCTGTTGAACAGGGGCTTTGGCCACTTTACCTGATTAAATAATTACTTTTATTAAAAAGACAAATAAGAAGAAAGCGCCAGGTAAAGATGGTATAACCAATAATATGCTTAAAAACTTTCCTTTAAAACTAATTCTTATTCTTACTATCCTTATTAACAAAATTTTAAGATTTCATCACTTCCCAAGAAATTGGAAGGAAGCTATCATTTTCCCCATTAATAAGCCCGGTAAAAACAGAAAATCTAGCAGAAAATTATAGACCAATCTCCCTCTTATCAACTTTAAGTAAGTTAACTGAAATCTATTATACTAACCAGACTAAAAGACTTCATTAACGAAAAAAATTTATTAACCCTAATCGGTATGGCTTTGCAAATAAACTTTCTACCTTACACCCACTTCTCAGATCAATAGAAAATATTTCGGAAGGTTTCCAGAAGAAGAAGAGCACGGGAGCTGTTTTTCTGGATATCCAGAAAGCCTTCGACCGTGTTTGGATCAATGGACTCACTTTCAAGCTAATTACCTACGAATTTCCCTCTCCTTTAACTTGTGACGGGTGCTTACGCGTTTCACTAACCTTCTCTCGAATCTTTAAATATTTTATTTATTTCAACCAATCTCCACCGAGAGCCAAAAGTGTGACTTATGCAAACGAGATAATTTCGGGTTTAGTGAGTTCGAAAAAGATATAAAAGGGAGAAATGAAATGAAGAGAACGAAGTTGATTAAGAGGGAATTGAGAGAGTAGTTTTGCTGGTGGAAATATATTTGTCGGGAGAAGAGTTTACTAAAAGGTATACATAAAGCCAGTTCGAGACGGAACGGAAAGATAGCTAAGATTGAAGCCGCTCCTTAAAGCAATACAGATATAGAAGAACCTACCTTAAGAAAAGGTATCAGGTCAGTTGTTTTCATAAATTAGATATAAATGCGTAGTTTGATTGTATGCGTTATTTTCCGTGGATTCAGTTAGTATTCCGTCGTTCATAATCAGATTCTTCTCGCACTCCACTGTACTTTGTTGATCTTAAAGTTTGAATAATATTTGTGTATTTCTCTATTAAGAAAGGTCAATAAATAAGATTGATTTATTAAATAAGTAGTCATTAATCATGAATCCAACATGCCCAGATTTAGATAATACGCAAAGGGGAGTTAATAATCATAGGGGTAGTGAAAGGCTACGACAAACTCACTTAATCCACTCCTACCTCATCAACCGTTCTTTCATGATCAGAGTCAATGAATCTCTCTCTAACTCACACAATATTTCCGCAGATGAAGATTTCATTGATGAATATCATAAACATGTCATATCTGGTAATTTAAATATTATTAAAGATAAAACTCTCAGAGAATTAATGGTTAAGGGTACTGGCTTTAGAATTATGCGTTCTAATAATAATAAAGCTATTAAAGCACAAATTTCTAAAGATATTAATAACTTCATTACAAAAATAGCAATTAAATACAACTTTCCTTTCGAAGCATTCAATGAGTTTAAATGCAAAGTTTTGAGTGAGTTACTTAATCTTAACTATAAAACTGATAAAAATATTTCTTATAAAGATATAAAACAACAAATTTCAAATCTTCAAAAAGATTTCATTATTGTATATGTAGATAAAGTTCAGGGCAACTATGCCATCATTTGCAAATGGTTTTATAACTTTATACTTAACAAACAGTTTCAAAACAATAATGCGTTTATTAAATCTAATAGCAGCAATAGAGAAATCAGTAACCGTATTTCAGCTTTTTATAAAAAACTAGATTTATATACAAAGAATATCAAATTTCCTTATATTTTTCTTACACCAAAATTTCATAAGTGTCCAATTAAATTCAGAACTATTACTAATGGTTTTAATACCTATATTACACAACCAGGCAAGGTGTTGCAAAAAGTTATACAACACACTCTAGACAATATCTCAAACTCCATTATTGTAAAGAATAGTAAAGATATTGTTGAGTATATGCAAGGTAAGAGTGTTAAATCTTTGCATAGCTTTGATTTTGAAGACTTATTCAACTCTATTGATATAGAGGATATGATTAAAGTACTTAGAAATGTTTATATTAAATATTCATTAAATAAATTGATAAACTATGATAAATATAATATTATTATACAATTTGTTTTGAAAGAAAATTGCATATTTCATAATGACTCATATTATCAACAAATTAAAGGTCTGCCACAGGGTGGCCCAGCTAGTAATAGTCTGGCTAATATCTATTTACACTATTACGAGAATGAAAAAATTGATACAGACTCTTGTTACTTTTTTAGATACATCGATGATCTAATTATTTTCAGTAATAAAGTTGACTTTACTCCTATATTTGATTATTATCCAACCTACCTGAAACTATTAAAAACCAATTGCAATATAGAGTCAGCAAATTTCCTTGATCTAGAATTAAAAGTTGAAAATAATATGCTAAAAAGTAATATTTTTGATAAAAGAGACTCTTTTGATTTTAATGTTATAAAAATGCCATATTGGAATAGTACCCTTCACATTTCAATTTTTAGAAATATCATTCTAAACTATATAAAAAGAAATAATGATTTAGTATCTGAAGAAGTATTGAGAATTAATAATTATAAAAAATTCTTTCAAAGTTGCCTAGACTATAACTATCCAGCTAATTTTATTTATAGGTATATGTCATCAAAGTTATAGCTATTTAATTATTTTTATTTTAAGTATTCATTTCTATTTATTTTATATTATATAATTTTATTGTTATATTTCTTAATATATTTAGTCTATAGTATATAATATTCTTAATATATGCTTATATTAAGTTTAGTTACTAAAAATATACATAGATGGCGCCTTTATTCTTAGTATTGCTGAGTTTTTTTGATGCAGTGAGTCAGTACATTGTGGAATCTGTATACATCGGGTAAGATTAGAGTTTCTTTGCTCATTTACATTATTGTTAATTATGGTTATATTCATTATTAACCTCTCTTGCAAATATTTTTGTTTATACATATATATATTTGTCTATTTCTTACGGATTCCTATGGTAATTTAATATTGCAATTTCTATTCTATTGCTGTTATATTCACCCACGTGGGTTTTAGGCTTTTGCCTTAGTTTATACTGGAAGCTATTATGTAGAAACAATTTCTGCTGTAGGAGAAGGTTGAGATCTCACAAAACAATGTTTAATCCTGTTTCACTGTCCTAAACCAGTGACAGCTCGAGAAATCATAATAGTTTTCCCCGCTAGATACATTTCTTTTTGGTTTCTCATGGTTCCATGTTCTTGGTTCTTCCGATCTGATCTTAGGATGCTTGGGATTTATTAGTCTTCTTTTGAATTATTTACTGCTATATATATATATATATCTTGTTCAAATTTTCAAAAGTTAATAAAATACTTTCTATTCATCCATTCAAAGTAGGGATTGACTTGAAAAAACTTTTTATATTACTTGTTTTTTAATTGTGTATGACTTCAAGCCTCTTTAAAAAATTGTAAACACAGAAGTAATTAAAAAATAAACTATCACAATGTTATCATAATAAGCGATTTATGTATAATATATGGAGGCATTTAGATGAAACTTCTACCATGTAGCCTACTTCTAACATATTGCTCTATAGCAAGTTTACTTAAAATTTTCAGTATTATTGTTCCTTTAGCTTTAAATGCGTCACTCTACTACAAGATTCGTTGACAGTGCTTATTAAAATTTTGTAATGCTCAAAAATATTTTTTTCTCTTCGGGTAGGGGAATGAATTATTTGAAGAGAGAAAAAAGAATCGAATTTTTGTCACATCGACAATCAAACTCAGCGAGACTAATTCTTGTAGAATTAAATATATTCGAAAAAATATATTTGTACACATACACAAACATATGAGCGTTAAGAATTATTAGTTCTGTAACGATTAAAAAGGTTTTATACATGTCACATATACACAAGTCCGGTATCTTAAGGTTGTTTGGAGAATGATTATGAGCCGGACTCTTAAGACACAAACATTTTATTAGAATGATTCGCCCACAATTTTCGTCCTTATACTTTCACTCACGGAGCACTCTCTTCGCCGCAATTATGCATACTCAAACTGCACCCATTTTCCGGTTCATAGGGCATAAATCATGTTAGACTCGCCTGTCTGCTAACTTCGCGGATGTGCTTGCCACCACCCAATACAGTTAATATACTTGACATTTGTACTCCCCCAGGAATAGCTGGCTGTATATTTACACCAAAGGATAATAACTCAGTTAAATCTATTTTAATCCTTTTTGAAGACCTCTAGATTTCTATGCAGAAAAAAAGGCTGTTAGATACGCTGAATATCTTCTGTCTAATTTAATAACCTTATATAGACATGCTGTTTTTCTTGTGGATTAAAGTCAGATATTCTAATTCTCTGCTACTTCCAAAATAGCTATTCAATATGGATAGAAGAGATGGAACAAAAAAGTGACGAGTTAAACTAGGCTGTTTGGACAATCACCTTCTAAATTATTTTTAGCCACTGAGACATCCCAGGCACAGAAAAAGTGGACGTTCAGGCTGAGCACTGCTGCAGTCTTCCACAGCCTATTATTGACTAGCCATGTGTCCAGGCATTTTAACCATTTTTCAAATCCATAAAAAATTCCATATGCTTACGCAAGAAAAGGATGCCATAGAGAGACAAGATTTAGAAGATTCTAATCAAAAATACAGTTCAATGAATCTTTCCCAACAGATTTTCTCCGTTTATTTAAGAATTTTAAACGGACACGACTCTCTTTAAGGATACCTACACCCAATTAGTGTGATGGTTTCTTTCTGTCTGAGAGTCTCTTAGACCATTGGGTTTGAACGCAGAAAAATTATAAATTTATAACACTTAACTGTTTGTGCTTCTCTATCCAATATTAATTTTAATGTTTCATGTTTCGACAATTTTTTTCCCAAGGGTAGCTTCTTTTTTATTAGGGTTTGCAATTCCGTGTCATATTTTCAATCCCGGGAATTCGGGATTACATTATTCAAATCAAAGGATTAGGATTGGACTATTTATTAAAAATACTTACATATTAGCATAGTTGAAATTGCATAATAAAATTGAAAATATAATTAAAAACTGATTAAATATTATTTTAATGAAACAAAAAAAAATCAATTCCTCATAGAAACAAATAAAATTAGTACATAATGAAATTTAAAAAAAAAAACATTTCTTCATTTCTTATGTTTCTGTAAATAAGCTTATAAAAACACAACTCCTCCAGTGTTTCATCGTTGAAACGGCTACTTATTTTTTGTTATAAATTGTCCTGCCGAAGAAAGTGCAAGTTCGGATTCTTTACTAGTAGGTCTTATCGTTATTAAATAGGAGTATGTTCTTTTCAGGTAGTCACCCCGTCTAACTCCACTTTCAAAAAGGAGACATTTCTGTTTGAATTTTTGATGATAGTGTCTCAATTCTAATAGACTGCATTGGTGCATATACTTCGTTGATAGCTTTATTTAGTTCTTCTGCTACTCTTAATGGTTTTTGTATATAAATTGATCCAGATATTGAATCAGAATATGAATCAATTTCAAATGGTACCTCATTTGAAATTGAAGATCCAGTTGCATGAGCTTTTAGTAATGCAATGGCATTTGAAGTGTCTCAAGTATTCCTAGCAGGTCCGCCGTTAATTAACGGCATTTAATTGAAGAAGGAACAGTGACAAAATGTATTATTGAGATGTTGCTCATGTTATTGTGTAAGCATTGCCACTCAGATCTATGCGACGTTTTCCCGTGCGAAAAATGAGAGCTGTGCATATATTTTTTTAGCTATACCTCTTATAATTGCACACAAAGATCCGCGTACATATTTCAGAAACAAAACATAAATTTTTTAAGAAATATATTCTTAGAAAATTTTTATGAGAAAAATTCTTTAAATATAATTTACACAAAAATTAAATCCCAGAATTAGTTATTTCAATCCCGGGATTTTGGGATTCGAAAAAAAACCCGGGTTCCCGGAGTTTCGAAATTCCAGGATCCAGGGGCGGAAAACTTCACTATATATCTTAAAAATATTTTAAGTTCCTCTATCCGAGTTAGCTGACACCGGACATCCAGAGGGTGGGAGAAGTGTCCGTGTTCTGAGCCCACTTGCGATGGGGAGAAAGTTACAGAAGAAAATAAGAGAAAACATCAAATTTTAAGGTTCAACATACACACCCTTCTCGATCCCTTCAAGATTCAACACGTAAGAAAACTGACATTATATAAAAGTATACAATACAAAAAAGTAAATAAGATACATTAAATGTAATACCAAATTACCAATACTTTGAAAAAATTTCAAAATATAATTCCGACAAAAATTATATCCTGAGATTAGTTATTTTAATCGCGGGACCCCGGGATTTAAAAAAAAACTACCAGTGTCCAGGGGTTTCAAACGCTTTTGTTTACGTTTCTCATTAGGAAATGGAGTATACCGTTCATCCTTCATGTAATAAAAAAAACCCTTCCTATATTCATCATATTAATTCTTTGAATTTTTAACAACTATAGTAAGAAAATTCATAATCTTTATCATCCCTTGTTGAAGAAACGTCATTAAAAAGAACTTTTTAACAAAGTTCTAGACAAAACTCGTAATTTTTGAAAATATTACGAATGGAAATTTCATAATCATTAAATTTTTTCCGCATATTTCATAAAAAAAAAATTCCGTTTTGTGAATTTAACATATTTTTTTCAGCCGGATATGGATCAATGCATATGGTTGGTTAGAAAAGAAGACATGGAGGAACTGATACAAAAAGTTCTCAACGCAGCTCTTTTTTAACACGCTTTTATAAGTTTCACTTGCATGTAACGGAATCTTAGAACTCGATTTTTACCAACTTAAAAAGATCGGATTCTTTCGAAATTTCGTACACTTGTCAAGGACCGATGACAATACAATAATTTCATAATTTTGTTCCGTTGTCCTTTTCAGAATCGTCAGGAATAAGGATAATCAGATTAGGCGACAATTTCATATACCACATCCAGATTTGGCGACTTATTGCATATATCATTTTTAAATTTGGTGACTAGTTCCATATACTATTTTCAGGTATGGCGACTAATTTCATACATCATTTCCAGATTTGGCGACTAATTTCAGATTTAGCGACTAAAAGAATAAGGTGTAACCCTGAAGGGAGTGTTTTGAATTTAAAGCTAATTATATGCAGGAATAAAAAACACTTGCGGTTAATAGAAATAAAACAAATAAAAAAGTTTTCTGTATCGGAGAATGTGGAGGGTGGGTGTGTGTTAGAAATTTTTTTACCATAATATAAACATTTTTCTGAAAATGAAAAATAAAAAAAAAGCTTGCGCATGTGGGGGAAAAATAATTTACGTTCTAACTGCTAAATATTTTTTTATTTTTATAAAGCAATACGTTTAGAAGTGATGATATGAATTAACATGAAAGGAATACGTTTAAAAAGTGAAAAAACGATTGACATTTAATATTACCATGTTTTTATTAACTCGCTTTCTTTAATGTCTGTCCGGGTGGAATTTTGTAATTGATTTTAAAATGTGTGACTTTCCGAGGAGCTAGAGACTTGAAATTTGGACCACAGCTCAGAAGTGGATGACAATGCATGAAAATGTGAAAAAAGAAAACAAAAACGAAAAGGAGGAATTTTATAATTCATAGTCCTTATAAAAACATGGTACATTAAAAAATTTTTAATTCGAATTTTTCCTTCTTAACACACTTTTATTTGTTTGACCTGTTCAAAAGAGACGGAATCTAATATAACGACACGGGACTCATCCGAGGTCTCGTAAATGGAGAGAATAAATACACTTCAGACCCGTTAATTAATATCCTTTGAAGAGCAAGACTAATTCCACAGCCACGTAAGTCCAGCTTCAAATATCAAATGGTGGCCGCGGTAGCTAAGTGGTCTAGGCATCGGATCATGTCTAGCGTGTCATAAGTTCGATCCCAGTACCACTAAAGACCCGCCGTGTAGGGGGAGATGCACGCTAAATCTGTCGAAAGCTCAAACGTCCTCCCGTTGGTGTGGTGTGGTAGTTAGAAGAGGGGGTGCCAGCTCAGGTGTCGTCCGCGTCACTTGACCATGGTTCAAAATTACGAGGTCCGTCGCCAAAAGCCCTCGTGTTGCTAAGACAGTGCGTCGTAAATATTCACTCACTCACTCATTTATATATCAAACTCAAGGATAAATTCAACAATAAATAAATGATAGTTTAAAAACACGCTTTTATTGTAGTTCGAACTAAAAAATTAAAAATAAATTATAGTTTGAAAAAAACTAAAAAACACGCTTTTATACTGAATCGAACTAAAAAGTGAAAAAATGATTCTTAATAAAGAATAAAATGATTAACGAAAAAATGAATGTCATTGGGATAAAAGCGTGGGGTGCTTTGTACTACATTTTTACATTTAGCATTTTCTACTCCTTCAGGTATAGCATTTGGAGATTTTAAGTGTTTCTTTGTGGGTAAGAAAAGTATTTATTACCCTCTTGTTGTCGAAACTGTTATGGATTCCTTCTATTCAACTTCTCAGTGTGGACAAAACAAAGTCGTAGTATCCCGTGAATTCTGGAAATGCGTCAAGGAGGGTTACATCTACCAGATAAATTTGTTACAGTAAGATTCAAAATATATCGGCAACATTAGTCAAATAATTAATATTTTTATAGCTGTTGTTATTTTAATTGGTGATTCTTTTTAGGAATTTACAGCACTTATGTTCTTAATAATACTTTTTGGAATGCATCCTATACGTCGATCTGTTGATTTATTGTGGGAAAAAAATTTATTAAAAATTTTTCATTAATTTTTCTGGCAACATACACACACAGTTTTTCTTTATTAAAAAAACAATACACACTAGACTATCGTTCATGAACCGAAAATTTAATACCTGTTAAGGCTGAGATCTGTTGTCTGTAATTCCTTGTTTCTTGTGAAAAAAAATTCTTTAAATTTACAAAAATGATTGCAGATTTTTTTAAACAAACAAGTAACAGGCAATAAAAATTGATCAAGGCGTACAATTTTGGCAATCATAAAAACGTAATTAATTTAATTGAACAAATAGCTAATTTTATAAATAAACAAATCCAAGTGATTTTAATAATTTTCGAACACACTGCATGCCAGGGTTTTGGAAGTAGTACTTTGTGTGATTTGAAGTCAACCAATTAAGAAAGAAAAGTTTTTCCATTGCAAATGAATAGATACCTTACTACTTATTGCTGTTAACAGTGATCATTTTATCACTAGATGATAGTGGCCATAATGATAGTTTTATATCTTTTATTATTAATAACTTTTCACACTCAATATACATAGAGAAATTATGTTAGCTATATGTACTAAGAGAAATTTTTATTTGATTTACTGCATGGACTTTTAGTGGTCTAGGAGATTCAAACCACACACTCTACTTTTCAAATTGGTCCTATGTCTTGCAAAACTTGGCACTAACAATAGAGAAGTATGGATTACAAGTGTCTTAGATCCTGTAACCCCATCGTAAGCTATCGCGTGTCCTCGAAGTATCGACTAAGAGGAAAGTATATCCATGACTATAAATGTACTTTTAAAGTAATGAATCTGGCAACTTCTTTATCATGTTCTCGAAGTGTTTGCAATTATATGTGTATGAACTGAGCTTTTTTTCATTGTATACGTTTAATGATTACTGCTATGTAAACAAACTTAATTTAAATGGGAATTAAGAAATTTTAATAGAAGGAGAGAACACTTATCTTTCTCTAGAAAACATTAAACTACTGAATCGTTCATTCTTCAGTAACAAATAACAGAAACTATACATAGGGAGTAAGGGGATCAATCCAAATTTTCTCAGAAACAATCGGATGGAATCCAGTGAAAATAATTGGTCAGTCCATTGCATGAGTATCGATTTTGTTTAGTATAAATAATAAAAATAAATTTCCCAGTAGAGTCGAATTTTTTTGGAGATCTAATACAATATTCCCTTTAGGTCATTTTGCTAGCAAAGATCCTCTAAGCCTGCGGTCACCAACCGGTGGTACATGGAAAAATTTTATGAAGGTTCGCAAAAAATTAGGACAATTTTAATATTTTTATGAATATTTAATTTAAATAAAACGAGGAGTAACCAAACGTGTTATGGAACACGAATTATGCTTTTAGTTTAAATTTTAGATGACTTTTAATGAATTTCATTCTGAATAGCGAATTTCAGTTACTTTTGTAGAGTCGATTACCATGGTAAATTGGTGGCATAACATTTCAGTTTGTTGACATTGCTTTATATTGCCGCTTTATTTTTGCATTTCGTGAAGTTCCTTTTCAGTGGTATGACAACCTTATATAAATAAGTGACAATATGGATAGGGTGGTCTTCCATACAGTGGTCTATCATATTAATGGCCTACCATATAGTGGTCCATCATATATTAGTGGTTTGCTAAGTATAAAATTATGCATTTAGTTGTCCACGAAACTCTAAATGTTGAATATTGTTGTCCTGAACTTCATTCAGGACGATATACACATCATGTTTATTGATAGCTAGCTGGTATACTTGGGGGAAGCAAGGGTGAATTGAAAAGTAAAATAATAGAGATTGAAGGAAAAGGAATTTTTTTATGTGTTAAACGTGCAAATTAAACAAAAAAAAGTTTTTTTAGTATATCTCTGCTTAACAAAAAATCAGATTTGCCAAATTTGGAATCCGTAGATCGAATAGTTTAAAAAAGGGGATTTTTTTTACCTATAACGCACCCATAACACCCTTGGAGTTAGACTTTTGAAAATCCCCTTATCAGATCTCTGCTCATCAAAAAGTTATGCTTTCTAAATTTTAATTTTATGTGTTTAGTTATTTTAAGAAGACATTTTTTTTATTTGTAAAAAATGCCATCGCACCCTTCCCCCTTGGATGTTAATTTTTGAAAAACTCTCTCTTGGAAGATCTCTACTCCATGAAAGAAACATAGGAGCTCAATTTCAAGTCTAGGTTTATTAGTTCGAAATCCGGAATTATTTTATCAATAATACCCCCTTTTTTTTTCTTTTATCCCTCACAACCTCCTTGGGACTTACTTTTCATAAGAACCTCTGTTGTAGCGGTTCTCTGCTGCTCGAAAGGTATATACCAGCCAAATTTAAAATCTGCAGGTCTAGTAGCTAAAAAACATGAATATTTATCTATAATGGCACTTAACCCTTCGCAAACCCTTTTGGAGGTCTATTTTCGAAAAACCTTTTGGGTAGCAGACCACTACATTTTCGAAAGGTACATGCCTGCCAGATTTCAAATCTGTAGTTCAAAAACGGGAATATTTTTCTATAATGGCAGTTAACCTCTCGAAGCCACGCTTGCTTATCAGTTTCGCAAAGCCATTTATTAGCAGAACTTTATTCCATGGAAGTAAAATGCTTATTATATTTCAAGTCTGTAGATCTAATAATCCGAGAACGGGAATAATTATCTTTAACGCTCCTTAGGGGTCTATTCACACTAAAACTATTTTGTAGTGGGTATCTACTCTGCACGAGCTATATCTCATTTATGACGCAAGTATAATTTTGTATGTACTATTATAAAATAAATATTATTATTTTAAAAAAAGGTAACTTACAGCAAATCTATCTGGCACAATAAATACGCCCATTATTACGAAAAATAAGCGGAATGCATTTTGCATTTGTAAAGAAGATGGTCTTCAATAGCGCAGTGGTACATTTTTTGGACTCTCATATATTCATAATAATAATGCACATGTGGGGTTCTAATTATTGTAATATTGACTTATTTAATTACATAATGCATGTACTTACTTGATTTGTATCAAATATCATAAGAATCACTATCATTTACACTTAAAAATACACAACACAGTCACCTCCAAAACATACCATTCAACAGACTCACAGCTGATCAAAGAATGAAATGCTGCAATAAATTCCATACAATTAGTTTCTGACATCTGTTGGACACTTGACTAACTGCTATGAGTTGGCCTCTGTGGTGGTTCAGAGAATGAACAATCTAGCATTAATTTCTGAGGCATTCAAACAAGCCCTACGTTTTATATAACACCACACAATAAACGAATAAGAATTGGTAGCACAGCATATGTACCACTAAGCATGAAAGGTTTAAGAATGTGTGAAAGTATATGGTAAATTTAAATTCAATTTTGTACATTGTATATCTATAAATATTAAGTCTAAAATTGCTTAGTTATCTAAAAATATTAGCTCGATTCCACCTCAATTTTGAGGGAGAACACCCTGAGGGAGGATCAGGGGCCTCCCACCTTTCTTCATACTAACCTCACGCAAGGACTTGCGGCTCGACTGCTATTTAAAGTACACCCATGCCCCAAAGGCATAAACACTGGTGTCCAAAAGTTAAGCATAAAACATAAAATGCGAAAAACATGGAGTAAATATTCGTAAAATTATTCCAATTTCTTGCGGATATTAATTGGGTGAAGAAGAAACATTGGGTTTATGTAAAACTTTTCAGTCGACTACGTCCTGCGCGAAACACCGGTGCATGTCGGAACGTGGAGAAATCGATTGTCTGATTCACGCTCAAAGCAGTTCAGACAATGTATCGGGATGTTATTCAATTAATGATGCATATTCGATTGAGATGGATGGTTACAGATAAGTTCGAGCGTTACCGACCGGATTTCGGTGGATCACCTCGCGGACGCGGACGTTGACGCGGACGTTGACTGGCAGGGGACGGTGCGCGGACGCGGGTTGGCAGCTGATTTA
>BMAO01021257.1:0-20982 GCA_019973975.1 Trichonephila clavata
CGTAGTCTATCACTACCTCTAAGATTATTAAACTCCCCTTCGCGTATTATCTAAATCTGAATATGTTGGATCCATAATTAATTACAACTTATTTAATAAATCAATCTTATTTATTGACCTTTCTTAATTGAGAGATTACACAAATACTATTCAAACCTTAAGATCAACAAAATACAGTGGAGTATGAGAAGAATTCGATTATGAACGACGGAATCCTAACTGAATCCACGGAGAACGACGCGTACAATCAAGCTACACATTTATATTTAATTTATGAAAACAACCGACCTGATACCTTTTCTTAAGGCAGGTTCTTCTATATCTGGATTCCTTTAATGAGCGGCTTCAATCTCAGCTATCTCTCAGTTCCGTCCCGAACCGATTTAATGTATCCTTTTCAATAGACTTCTCCCGACGAATATATTTCCACTAGAAAAACTACTCTCTCAAAATCCCTTTTTTTCTTCATTTCATTTCTCCCTTTTATATCCTTTTCGAACTCGCTAAACCCGAAAATATCTCGTTTGCATAAGTCACACTTTTTGGCTCTCGGAGGAGATTGGTTGAAATAAATAAAACATTTTAAAGAAATCGAGAGAAGGTTAGTGAAACGCGTAAGCACCCGTCACAAGGGTACTGTAGGCAGAACCATTTAAGTGTTGATAGTTTTTGTTTCTAAGGAATTTTTGAGCAGTTAAAACAGACAGACAAATAAATCCCTTTTTTATATTTATGTATAATCTAATTATGACACAGGAAGATTCCTTTCAAGTTAAAAATCACTTATGAAGGAAACGACGAAAATAAACATAAGTAAACCTTAACTTAATGGTTAAGATAAAATCTGATACATATTTGAAACATATTGCAGTTCGCCTTAGTTATATGTTCCCGAGTTATACAACAAATATAGCAATAATTATATACAATGCAATAACAGGTAAAAATAATTAGAGTTGAGTTCGTAAGTTGAGCTATAACACATTACTGATGTGGCTCAATACAACAAACAATTGGCTAAATTTAAGTGACGTCACAATCACGTGATAACTGCAATCACGTATTTCCGGCCAATCAATTCATGCATTTCGCTACTGCCAACTTCTGCTTTTTGTAGAAACTTTCTTTTAAAATTACATATTTATCAACAAAGAGAACAAAATGCAATGGATTTATAAGTTAGCGTATAATATAAGAATTTTCTTTTTAAATTTTGAAAAACTTTTTGAAGAGTTTTAGAACTGGAGCATTTTTAGCCAAATGTCACGTTTTTAAATCTTTTCTAATTTTTACAAGTAGAACAAAAAGTACAAGATTTACGTGAGTCTTGAATTTAATGGAGAACACGTGATCGTGTATATTTATCACGTGATAGTCCTAAATTTAGGCTGTTTGTCAATGTTACATTAATTTTGTCACATAACAGGCATTCAAAGAATTTTAAGCTAAGATTATTGGAGCGACCTAAATGTATTTATGATTCATATTTTACATCAAGCGATTAGTATATATAACGCATTTCGTATATTAGAAATTTTTATTTAGTCATAAAAAAGTTTAGTTCAAAAATATGCTAACCTGCGAATGACTATAATCAAAGCAGCTTTGTCAAAAGAAATTACTCAAGTAGAATGGTTGAAATTATTGTTTTTTTGACGAATTAGGGCATTTGTTACACAAAAGCATAATAAAATTAAAACTAGTTCAATGGATTTTCTGAAAGAAAGTTTAGATTATAAAAGGAAAACTAATGTACACATCAAAAAATCAAACATGGAATTCATCAAGAAAAATAAGTTTCAAAATTAGGTTTCAAAAGAAAAGATGGTTATTTATTTATTTATTTTTGCTGGGAAAAGAATTCATTAAAATTTTTTTTCATTCTACTTTCACTGAGAATTTTTCAGCAAGAAAAAAAAAAAATGTTACATTGTCTGGTCCAGTTCAGATATTAAAGTTCATTTGTCATGCACTATTCCACAGAGGCAAAACCAGAAAAATACCATTATTCCAGTTAATCAGTTTTTTTTAGCGAAATGCATTTTCACCTTCAAATAGTAAAGAAGGTTAATTACTTTACAATTTAGAACTCATTTTTTAAAACATGTAATACTTAAATTCTAATTTGTGGAAGCTTAGGATTACTGAGAAAATAATTTTAAGGACATTTTTGCAAAATGCTTAAATAATTATATGAAATTTGTTTTTATTAATTTTATTAATTTTTTTTAATTTGAACATAATTTATACATTCAAATTTGATGGTGATAAAACAATGTTTTATAAGAAAATTATCCAGATATATATATATATATATATATATATATATATAATTTTAATTTGAAATTAGTTATATCTTGACAAGGATTTAATGCCTTACTGGGAAATACTTTAAATTAATCATTATAATATGTTAAAACTATTTTAATGAGTCTTTAATTTCGAAAAAAAAAGGTTAATTTATCGTAAACAAAATTAATTGCCAGACCTAGTATAATTTACCGAATTTCAGAAAAACGTTGGGGGGGGGGGAGATATTATAATAGAATGCAGTAATAAGACTGAGAAAAAAAAAGAAACACAACTTGATGTAGAATTAACTAAACCATATTAGTTATGGATAATGACGTCTTAAGACTGTAATGGTTGGCCTTTGCCATCCATTAGTGTGAGAGAGTCTGAAGGAAGATTAGCTACACTCAATAAAAACTTTGTTTATCAACAATTCTCAACGGGAACACAAATTCAACAGCCCAAACTAAGGAATGCAACAATTACCAAATATGTGAAGCAACAGAGAGGTAGACGAGATATCAGTTGTGACAGGTCTATTCGCCTTCTTCCTACTAATAGTCTTCTTGGGGGGAAAATGGGACTTTAAAATTTATTCTATTGAAAACTTTTCTCCGAAGAAGAAAATGTGATTATGTAAATTAAGACTTCTAAATAATGATTAAGCCGGTGGGGTTGGTTTGTCGCTGGCCTTCTGCACCCAAGGTTGCGGGTTCGACCCAAGTCGGTGGATTTTCATGATCCAAAAAATCGACAGCGGCCATGTCGTATGATTATACGGCATGTAAAATATCCCTAGAGTGTCTGTTTGGCTTGGGCACTCTCGGCAAAATTAAATCCTGGTACAAGTTCGCATCGTCAGAGTTCAGGTGCCTCCCTCTGTGGAGAAAACTGGGTGTCAAAATTACCTGCGGTGATTGGTATCCGCCTATACGGCGCCGCACTAAAGAGTGACACCAGCTCTTGGGGATGTACTAAGTCTGCAATGGTAAAAATACCAATCTGCAGCCCATTGGATAAAAAAAAATGTATAATGATTAAAATTTTTGAGTTAGGAGAGAGAGAGGTTAAACTGCAGACGGATAGCAGTGATTGATTAACGTAAAACTAGGCGAAAGCGATTCGTAGCTTATTTGATAAATATTAAGATGGACGATTTGGTCAATTTAGTGTTAAATTGGATTTGAACGAGCTGAATTAGAAGGTGTATTGCCTAGACGTAAGTGATCCGATTTATTGTTAATACTTCTAATATCTCGTCTACCTCGCTGTTGCTTTACATATTTAGTAATCTGTGCATTTCTTAGTTGAATTGTTGAATTTGTGTTCTCGTTGAGAATTGTTGAAAAACAAAGTTTGCATTGACTGTGGTCAATCTTCCTTCAGATTTTCTCACACTAAGGGATTGCACGGATCCTCCATTACAAGACTGTTTGAAGCCCTGGGGCTATATGCGAAAGAGCCAACTGCGACCCTTTTAGGTGGTGTTGCTTATGCCACTTGTCTGACGTAGTCAGATCGAGGCCCACGAAATTCATCATGGCAACGGGTAGAGATACGTCTGTCATTAGCCTAAGCTTTGAGCCCATGAAGGTAACAGCACGATTTTGCTCACGATAGAGGGTGACACCATTCGGATCCACAGATTTAACGAGCACGTTCTCCGTTTGTACTCGGCGAGTATTTGGTGGCATCGGGCATCGAACCCAGGCCTTCCGGTCTGGCGTCCGATGCTCTAACCACTAGGCTACCCACGGCCCCCCTTTTAGGTGTACAGTATATATATCATACATTATCATGTACTCGCGTACAGTGCAGTAGTTCGAAATTCTTAGTTTTTGGAGATGATGATGATGAATGCCCAGAGGAACCGAGCTCACCGGAAGAGGGTTTAGAGCTACAACCGATCCCTCGGGAAACAACCACCCTCACATCCAGATTTTATTGCAAAAAAAAATCAAAGTTTACATTTTAAACAATTCCAACTTTTTTACAAATACAAAAGAAATAGTAAAAAATATACAAAACAAATGCACCATAAAGACAAAAAAAAAAAAAAAAAAAAAAAGACAGAAAACAGGAAGCATAAATAATTACATTAAAAAAAAATAGTTTCTTTGGAATCAAATTTCCAGTTGATGACACACCACTTCCTGTTGATATTTTCCTGCCATTTGGTTCTTCAGTTTTCAGAAAAAGGAAATGATTCATCAAAAGGAGGATTACTTTTAGTTTTTGGAGAACATGTCCGGGAATAACAAATTAAAATTATTCGAATTATGATATTAATGAAGATGTTATAGACGAGAGGCACTTCTGAGACCGAAGCCAGGGCATAGTTGGCCCATATCTGAAAGCGTCCCTGGTTAGGGAAGTAAAATTTTTCTAAATTAATAGCTCTGGCTTTAATTTTTGAACAAAGAAAGCGTCACAAAAAAAAACAGATTAAATTATATATGTATTTTTGGTATGCTTTTTTATTTACAGAAAACTGTTTGATGTATGCTCTACCTCATCCATCAGTGTACGAGAGTTAGAAGGAAGATTAGCCATAGTCAAACCAAACACAATTTATTTACAAGTCTCAAGAACCTAACAAACCTGAACAACCCAAGATTATAGGAAATGCACCTTAAACTAATTATGGGAGCAAAAGCGAGGAAGGCGATATAAGTAATATTTAATTATAAACTCAATCACTTACTTCAGGAATGTCTTAGCTATACACATTCCAAATAACATAAGATACGTCTAAGTTGATCAACTTCAAGTCGACGCTAATCCAATTTAGATATCTAATTGACAAATCGTCAATCTTAAATATTAAGCAAATAACTTACGGAACACTCTCGTCTAGCTTTCTATTACTTTACGTTAACCGCTCACTGCTATCATTTAGCTTCTAACCTGTCTCTCTCTCGAACCTGAAAGTTAATGCTTAAATATAAGCCTTGTGATTTGCATACATTACATCTTCTTCTTCGAGAGAAAGTTTTCAATAGAATAATATTAAAGGAAAGAGTTTATCCAAGAGAATTAGTAGCAGGTACGTGAATAGACCCATTACAACTTTCTGAAACGAATTAAGAGTAAACAAATACAGTTTTTTTCTTCTTATGATTTCTTATGTTCCATTCAGAAAAGATTAAAGTGTCTATTTAATGAAATGCAAACTGAATGGTGAAATGTCCTCGTTTTTCAATATTTCCGTTTCAAAATAACTATAACTATAAAAGGGTGTTTTTTTAAAGTTTTTTTTTAAAACTATAATTTACTTCACAGAACACTTTTTGGACACCGAGTACGACAAGGCGAAGCTGGGGCACGATAAAACGCATGGCGTCAAGGAACACGAGAGCCACCATGACCACGACTCGCACGAAGACAAGAAAGTGCACGCCAAAGACGACAGTCACAGTCATAAGACAGATACCGGAGACTCGGTTGGAAAAGCGGTTGCTGCCGGAGAAGCTGCTGTGATAGGTACATTTTTAATACCTCATTATTTATCCTTTACAGGTTATACAAATCCAAAGCTGGTAGAAATGCATGTATAAGCTGGATATGAATGTATAAAGTAGACACTTAGTCGAGACAGGCATATTTACAAAATTATTTAGTTAGGGATCTAAGTTTGCATATCCAACCTATAATTGAGCCATGAAATTTAATTTTGATAATAAGTCGTGGCCCGAAGGTCGTGGGTGTAAGAGGGTTCCGGGAAGCAGCAGGCAGAATCTTTAGCTGCTTTTATTAAATTCCTACTATATATATATATATATATTAGTTCATAATCATCTCCCTATATATTTATATATATCTTGTTCATTTCAATCGTTAATAAAATACTTTCTGTTCATCCATTCAAGTTCAAATACATTTTTAAAACTTGTAGCGGATGACACTTGATGTTAATACAATTTTTCAAATACTTTAAGTCATTAGTTAAACTTAATTAATGAATAAATAGTAACAAGCAAAAATAATATTCCAACACCCTATATTAAAAGGAAAATCACTCGTTGTGTGCCTGTAGCGCAATGGATAGCGCGTTGGACTTCTAATCCAAAGGTTGTGGGATCGAATCCTACCTGGGATGGCCTAATTTCTGCGAATGTGATTTATGAATGAATATATAGTAACATGCAAAAACTATAGTCTGACATCATATATAGAAAAGGAAATCGCTTTTTCTCTCGATTTTGTCACCTAATATTGTGATTCTGTCAAATGTCTACACTCATTTAAATTAATTGTAACTAAAATAAATTTTTTTCTTTGTTGACCTAAGTAGGAATTCACTTTAAAAACTTGTTCTATCTTTAACACTTTACGAAAGCATACAACTTTATTGCTTAACTCTGGGAGCATTCTGAAATTCGAACACTTTATCGGGTATATAAGATTATTGAAAATCACTTAGCTTCGGTCGAAGCTCCTTGTGACGATCTTTCTCGAACCCCGATAGCTCGGTCAGCTCCAAGGTTATTTACTTTCACAACTCCTGGAGGATTCTCGACGAATATTAATCTCAGGACGCGCGATCTTCCAGTCGCAATTTACCTTTTCTTAGATTTCACGCTTAACGATCAACTATTAACCATTTACTTCACATACCCAACGTCAGGGTTTAAATAGTAGTTACATTTGCATGAAATCAAGTCATCTATACGGAAAGCTTTTTTTTAAAATTAACATCACAGTAAAAGAATAGTTTCCCCAAGAGGATTAGTAGAAGAACATGAATAGTACCCGTTACAAATATAAGTAATTGATTTCATTAAAAAAATAAAACATTAAATTCTAATATTCTGATGATGCTATATAAAAAAAAACTGTCCCGATCCAGTTGTAGAGACAATTATGACGATCCTGTGAGATGATATGTAAGTTTTATATAATGTTTTAAATGCGAGCATTAAAATTCTGAAAGCAACGTTCAGTTTACCAGTGATTAAAATAATATTAGAAATCTTGTGGTTCCCTAGAAGTGCAATTTGAATTTAGATGACTCATCATTGTTAGTAAAAAATAAATCAATAAAATTTTTTACAAACGTATTTCATCACGATGGAAAAATCAGGATTTGAAAATGAAGTAAATTCAAAAATATCATTTAAACACTAAAAGAAGTTGTATGTAGTAAAAAACACACATGGGGCGTTTAACCAATTGATATTTGTATCTTTTCACTTATATATCCATGGAAAACAGGAATCACACACACAGGAAATTTTATTATTTACAGGTTATTAATATTTTCAGATTATCGGTTTTAAGAATTTTCAGTATCCCTTTTTTATCCCTCATTTTAATATATTTTTATTTCACCCCCTTTGTATTTTATTTCATCCCCTTTGAAACAGAGACGAGATGATTTAATCCAAGAAGACACAAAAGGAAATTTTTCCTGCATTTGATAACTTTAATTTCTTTCTGGTGATTGCAAAAATATTCACTGATCCTACTTGATTAATTTTCAATAAAATGTATGTGCTTTTCGAAAATAATATTTCTCAATGTTCTACTTATACAAGATCATAAAAATCAAGTAAGCAAAAGAATCTAATTCCCAAATGTTGCAACAAATCACAAAGAGCTAATAAAACTTTAAAAAAAAAATCAAATATATATATTATTTAAACTAACTTACTATCCGTTTTCTCTCTCCCTTTATGTTAGCAAAATTTAATGCAAAATTTTTAAATAAAACATTTGTATTACGAAATAAGCATATTTTTCCTTAATTTTTTTTTAAAAAAAAGTCTAATATATTTGCGTATTTTTAAAATTTTTTTTTTTATTCAGCAAAAAAAAAGTACTGAAACAGGTAAAAAATATTAATTTTCTTGCATATACTCATTAAAATTTGATTTTTGTGGGAAAAATTTCTGATTTATTTTCGGTTTCCACTTAATTCATTCGTAAAAATGAATAAATAAAAATTTATGCAAAAAAAAAAAAAAAAAAAAAAAATCAATTTATAAAAATTAATTGAATATAAATTTTTTCCCCTTAAAAGGCGTGATGTTTTTCCAAGCAAATTTTATTCAGAATAATTTTCTTGCCGAAAAAGTAGCCTGGAAAATAATTATATAAATGCTTCTTTATATTAATTTCTTATTTTGAAATTTTAAAGAGAAGTCAACTTATGAAAATAGTTAAATTTTGTTGAGATTTAAAAAAAAAAAAGCGAAATTCTAATTTCTTTAATTTTTATTATCAATTTTGTATTTTTTAAAAAAATTATTTCTGTTATAGAATTTTTTACCCTTGTTCTTTTCTTTTGTAAAGAGCTTTACGTTTTTTCACATTGTCAAACATATGTTAGTGGCGCCATCTATTAAAGAATGATGGAATGTAAAGTATAGCGTTTGTGCAGTTATAATGAATAACATGAAAACTAGAACATAAGCAGATGTTTGTGATGTAAGCGATTTATAAAATATGAATTAATTTTAAAAAAGGAATTATTAATAATTTAAGAGCTTTAAAAGCTTAAAAATCTGGAATGGAAATTGAAAAATTTGTTTCAAAGGATAAAGTTTATAATGAATCAATCAGTGACCTGGATTTTTGTATGCTAGTACAAAGCCTAACTGGAGGATAAAATAATAGTATATATTCAATTGATTTAATTTATATTAACTTTTCTCATAATTATATTTATATACAACCCATTGCTTCATTTCTGACTTACTAATTTAAGGTTAATTTTCGTTTACTACTAATTTGAAGAAAAATATTAATGAACTGAGATTAACAATTCTAAATATCAGGTGGAAATTAATTATTACGGATTTTTACACATTGTGTAATTACTAGTGAAATACTGATAGGGATCTTGTTAGAAAGGAATTTCTTAAGATATTTTAACCAATTTTTACCAACATTTTTATTTTTATTTTTTTACAGATGCTCACGGTGGTCATTCTTATTATACTCCTCCAATCCCCGTGAGCTATCAGGAGCACCCCCACGTCGCCAAACAAGAGCACAGTGTTCATGAGGACTCGCATGCAGTGAAAGAGGACGCCGAATCCTCTCGACTTCATCACAGTGAGGAATCCAAAGGACACAGAGAGCACAACAGTGAGAAGGATGTCCAGACTGAGAACAAGGACAAAGGATACGTGGACAAGGATAAAGGTCGTAGGAAAGAAGGATATAGGGAAAGAGGATATAAAATAACGGCAGAGAGAGAATACTTCTTAAATGGTAAATTTGGGGGTTATCTCTATAATGATATGCTAAATGTCTGTAAAATAATCTTTTTTACAGAGTCAAAAGAGTGGTTTTTTGTAGAATTAGTAGATATTTTTCCCTTCATTTTTTTAAAAGAAATATACCGAACGAAAAAAAATTACGAGGACCTAAAATGTTTGATGTATATTGTTGCGTTATTTTCCTATAATCAAATAGCAATAAAAATTTTAAAATGATTTTCAAAAATCAGTTTTGTAAATTTGTAAAGATTGTAGTTCGATAATTTTATTCAACAGTTTTTGATAGACGAGTTATTCGTAAGTAAAATAGGTAGGAATCAACGAAGAGAAAACCAAAAAGGTCAATTTATAGAAACTCAATAAAAAATTGTGACAAAGAAACACAAATAACATTCAAAACATTTCTTTCATAAAAAAAATTAGATTATATTCCAATATAAACACGTTTAAGACGTTAAATTTCATTAAATTGTAAGTGTCAAATTAAAAAGTTTATGCTTGTCGGTAATAATCTTTTAAATTGTAGTAATTTAATCTACAAGTAAAACACATGTTAAAAATCTCAAGGAATTTTTTAACTTGCATGGACCAGCTGATAATTCTTACAAGTTGCCATTATGCAGAATCTTTTCTTTATGCATAGATAAAAATCTTTTTGCCATTTATACGGTTTAAATATAGTATTAGGTTAGTCTTTAAGTGCATTAATAATTATACTTAAAGAAAGAAACTAATCGCTTACAAAATCTGTCCAAATTGAAAAATTATTGATTTGTTTTCCAAAATTACATGGAAGTTGCAATTTTTATTATGAGATCATTCTAAAATATTAAATATGAATTTTGTATTATAAAATCTATTTGATATTTTTTTGGGAAAAATTAATCCAATCCAGTATTGTCTACACATACTTTTTTTTAAACTTATTTATCAATTTTTTTTTCCCCTTTGGAATAGAGAAAAATATGTTTAAAAAGAATTCAGAAACAGTACTTGAATCAACTAATCAGTATTTGAATTCAGAAACAGCTTATTTGTGATATTAGTCCAATCATGATAGCTCTCCCTTTTTTATTTATAATTTTAGACGATCAGTTTAGTAAGTTGATATTGAATATCGTAATATTAATTATTGAACAGTTATTATTATTAATACAGAGTTCATTTTAACACAGTTTTCCAGTTAAATAGTGGTTAAAAATTATTGCCAAATACAAAATTATTTCATGGGTTTTGAGAAAGCTACATTGAAAGATTTTACTTTCTGTACTATTTGTAAGGATTGAAATCACTTTCAAATTCCAGTTTCATGATAGTTAAATATACAAGAATACTGAAGGAATATTGCTGAAAGAGATTAAGAGGTCATTTATTAAAAAACAGATGATTGATTATATAAAGATTATACTTTGTGTAGAAAAGTAGAGCCTAATATTCATTTCAAAGTTTCTGAATTTGATCGGTACCTCGGTGATAGATAAATATTTTAAAGCATAGTAATGTTATCACAAATCTAATGGACGAATGTGATAATGTTGATATTTAAAGAACTTATTGATAAAATGTTTCAAAATAGATTCATTGTTTAATTTTTATGATGCTCATTAAAATTTGTTAAATATATTTATAACATTATATATTTGTTCAACTCCTACTAATAGTTCACTCTCTGTATATATATATATATATAATTCAAATTTTTAATCGTTAGTAAAATACTTTCTATTCATCAATTCAAGTTCAAATACTTTTTTAAAATTTATATAGGGTAACGCTTGATGTTTGTACATTTTTTCCAAATTTTAATTCGTTAATCAAATTTTATTTTTTAATTTTAAATTTATTCTGCGTTATTTCTGCGGAAGTTAAAACTAGCTGCAACAGATGGTGCCAGTACATTTTTCTAATAAAGTAGGAATTGACTTAAATTTTTTAAAAAAATATTACTGGTTTATTATTGTTGTATTGAAATGAAATTCCAATTGAAAGATTAAGTATTATCAGATAATTCGGATTATACATTTGTCCCTCTAGGACAAATTATTTAATATCATTTTATATGGAGGTGTTTTCATATTATTTAGTTTTCAGGTTATTTTTATATCATTTTCAAGTTATTTAATTTTTATGTTGCATTTAACTGAAAAGTAAATACAACAGAAGAAAATTGAATTTAAAAATGAAACAGTTAGCTATCGTGTATTTTCGATACCTACTGATTACAATAATTTAATCTTTAAGAAAAACCTTTCAACCTTATCCATTTTCAAGATTTTGGCAATTTAAAATTTATAATTTGCACAGCCCTATTATCATTAAGAAAACAATGAGAGATCTATATTTATATTTTTAATGAACTTAATGCATATATCGTATTAGATGACATACATTAATATGTTGCCAAAACAAATGTACCATCGTATTTTTTACTATCACTGCACATCCCACCCATGATGATTCAAGGGGGGGGGGGAGGAATTTAATATTTTTTTGTTCTGAGAAAAATACTCAAAATATTCCATTTATTCCCTCTCACAGATGCCCACCACGACAAGGGACATGCTTCTCACACCAGTGGCCACAAACTAAAAGATCAAGAGGGTGCTGCCCATGGCACCAAGGAAGGAGAAAGAGACCGAGGATTCACCAAGGAAGAAAAGAAAGAGGAAGCTCATGATGCGGCCTACGATGCCAAAGACCATCATTACTACGATGGGGAGGCCCATTCCGAAGGATTCGCCTCGGAGAAGGCCTCAGCATCCTCAGGAGGAGAGAAGAAACAAAAGGAAGAAGTAATTCCTCTGGTAAGTGAGAAGAAACCCAGTCTTCCAGTTCGCACCATTTATGAGGAGAGTCCACTGATTACCTGGAAGAGAAACAGGATAAAAAGATTGGGGAAGGTTTTCCTTCCGGCTTTGCAATTAATATTTGGGGCTTAGCTTCTGGGTTCCTTTTCGGTTCCTTATGATGTTTCTTTCAAATCCTTTTTAACATTAGTTGATCATTTGCTACGATAAGCATCTTCTTTACAAACCATTAGCGTAACATACACCCCCGCAAACCCGCCATCGCGGGGGGTCCCAGGGCTCTAGGGGGCCCAAAACTTAACATTTGGCCGCTCCTGCAAAGTATTCCGTTAGGCTACTGTTACTAACTAAACATCAAGGGTCTGGAGTTTTGAATACATAATGATACAGTCAGTCAAAACGAATAACGTAGAAAATACAGCACTTATTACATAAAATAAAGAAGAGCTATAGCAGTAATATGGTTTTCTTCAACTCGTTTAGGCTGACATCAGCACCCTTTTTTTAGAGTAAATAATATCAATTTGTTTTTATGCTTCAGCGTTACTATTTAGGACTTTCGCTTCCCTGTTATTGCGTCAAAGAAACTTTTTTCAAATATTAAATTAACAAAAAATATTCATATCTGAACACAGTGGTTAGTTACTACAATAATCTATAGCTCAAATGAGTGAAGTATTTACCAAAAAAGAAAAAAAAGCCAAAAGACGACTCGTATCATATATGAAATATTTTCTAATTGGTTGATAAAGAAGTTGCTTTGCTGTAAAAATTTGTTTTACAAGACATGTAACTATGATTGGAGCCATGATTTTGCATAATGAATGTTTTTTTTTCTATATTAAGTGTCACTTGAATTAGAATATATTTATAAAATTGTCTGAAGAATATTATTACAATAAAAATTATTTAAATGCAGTATTTTCGCGGAAAACTAAAGAAATAATGACATATTTACAAAACATTCTCTTTTTTATGAAAAATGCTTGCATAATATAATAATATTTTGCCTATATATAGCTAAAATTTCTCCGCAGAGCTCTAACTAGACATTCTGGAAAATTCTTAATATTTTCAGATTTACTATCATTTGAAAAATAACCGTATTTTTTGTTAAAATTTCTCTGCTCTGATATATTAAAATATAAATAAATTCACTTTTGAATTATATTTCAAATATCACGGTCATTTAAGTAATTTTTTATTGCAATAATATTCTTAAAACGATTTTATAAACAAATTCTAATTCAAGTGACACTAGATATTAAAACAAAATTATTAATTTATATGCTTTTTCAAAATCATGACTATGAATGCAGTATACTCATAACATGTAGAACGTTTTCTGTGTTATATGGTGGATTTTTATATCTCTTTTCTGTGTTATGTGTGTAACTTTTATAATTAAAATGGATCCATTCTACAGAGCTTGAATAATAATAAATATATGTAATCAAGCGATAATATATATAAGGTTCACATAGATTATATATATGTTGTTGTTGTGTGCTGATGCCACCTGATCAACAGTAACATCAGATCAAGGTCCACGAAATTCATTGCGGCTAAGAGCTAGATTGTACGCCTGTCGTTAGTCTTAGCTTTGAAGGACGGGAGCCCAGGGAACTTGGGGGATATGGACCCACTATACCGGATGGGTGGCGCATCCAGTATAGTGATTAGTGACGCTGACTGCGGTGCCGTAGGGACTGGGTTCGAATCCTGGAGAAAGCATGGATATTTGTAAATGTATAGTGCCTTCGTGGTGTGGGGAATTCTAAATAGCCGTCGAGCCACCTCTCGTGAGGTTGGTTGAAGGGGAAGATAGGTGAGAGGGCCCTGACCACCCCCAGGGAGTTCTCCCTCAAAATTGGGGGGTAGAACCGAACAAAATCGTACTGTCACCTGCATGGTGTTCAAAGCAGGTGGCATAAGTATCAACAACAACATATATATGTAAATATATTTAGCACGATTAAAATATTCGGGTTAACTGTATCAGTGATTTGTACTTATAAGGATTTGTATGTGCGAATAAAGAAATTGTATACGAAATGTTATGAACATTATACTCTTTTTGAAAATAGTCCATACTCTGTATTTCAACAAAATAAAAGGAAGGTTTTAATGAATCTTTTTTTTCGTATGCAAAATTCTTACATGTATTCAATTCCTATTCTTATTCATCCTTGTTCCCATGCGAAATGCGGCCGCGGTAGCCAAGTGGTCTAGGCATCGGATCGTGGCTAGCATGTCATGAGTTCGATCCCAGTACCACTGAAGACCCGCTATGTAGGGGAACGATGCACGTAAAATCTGTCGAGAGCTCAAACGTCCTTCCGTTGATGTGGTGTGGTAGTTAGGAGAAGGGGGTGCCAGCTCAGGTGTCGTCCGCGTCACTTGACCATGGTTCAAAATTACGCGGACCGTCCCCAAAAGCCCTCGTGTAGCTGAACAGTGGGACGTTAATATTCACTCTCTCACTCACTCCCATGTGAAATTTTTATTCACATTTTTGCACTTTATGAATTAAATGATAACCATGTGTGATATTGTTGATTTTCACATCAGTTTATTGATTGAATTATTTAGAGACGAATAATATTCACGAAAACAATAAGAACAGCTATATCACTTTTCAATTATTCCAAAAGCTACACTGTTAGGATTTTTATTGACGTTTCCTTTTCTTTTTAGGCACCACCTGTTGTCAATTACGTGGAAGAAGATCCGCATTCGGGTCCCTTGTATCCCCTTCCAATAGTTTACGCTCCTTCCAATGATGGTGCTCAGGCGGTAGTAGCTTACCCCCCAGAAAACCTAACACCCCTTCCGAAATCAACCAACGATCATAGATCGTCCGAATACGATACAAGACAAAGTCGGAAAGAACATAGGCCAGGAAATCAGCAGCCATTAGGGGGATATGATGATGAGCCAGCAGATGTAGCAGTCACTGGATACGTAGGCCATGCGACGTACAAAAAACGCAATCCAAGTCCTTTAGTTTCAAGCATAAGAGATAATGTTCGAAAAGATGTTCACGCGAAACCTCCATCCTACTCTAAATCTGAAAGTACGTCCAGTTCCGAGAATTCAGTTCCAAGTTCCGAAAATTCAGTCCGTTTCCCAAACGAAGAGGAAGACAATCAGAAATACCAAAAGGAACCTGAAGTTGAAAGAGTAAACGACGAAGTTATTTTCCCCCGAGAAGAAGAAAAAGTTATTCCGGAATATTCGAAATATGCAAAAGACCCCAGGGGACACAGCGGAGAGCAAGTTTACTATCCAAAGAAAATTCCAAACCAACCAATCGTGAAAAAAGAACATCCCCCTGTGGTTCAAAAAGATCTGGTATTCCTTGAAGAACCCCAGAGATTAAGACAAGAACAGAATCCAGTGCACAACGTGCATCCTCATATTCCAAATGTCAGACAGAATTTAGGGAATACTGACTCAAGATCGCTGTACATGCAAGGGGCCCAAAATGCTGATAAGTTAATAAGAAGCGCATACCCTCAAATCCAGGCTACTGCTCATCCCACAGTAAGCGATTTGATTCAAGAGCTCACAGGTTATACCCAGCAACAGGATGTCCAACGTTATCCTCAGGTGCAGCCCCAAAGAAACGTCAACGACAATGCTGAGTTGACATACGCTGATTTGCACCATCTCTATAATCTCAGCCCAGGTTCTCAAGAACAAAGACAACACAGAGCTCCACAGAATTACAGATCTGAAGAACAAACATCACGGAATCAGAAACCAGTACATCAGCCGGCACTTGCTGCGCAAAATCACCAAAAACAACAAGTGGGAAGATATAACCAACTGATACAAAATTCTCAACAGCAGGCACCTTTAGAACAGTTGCAGCAACATCATCCCCAAAGGCCTGCTATGCTACATCATCATCAACAACAACAACAAACCCCAAGAACATTATCAGTTTTGGAACAGCTTACGCAGCAAACTAAGCCGCCATTTAGTCCAGTAGTTCTCCTTTCGAGAGGACCCCCAGCTCAAAAACAGAACCAAGCCGTCGATGTTTGGTACACGCGGCAGAAAAAGTAATTTTTAATATTCTAAATTAAATGGAACAACTTAACACATTATTCGCTTCTTGTGTAGATAGCTTAAACTCATGGTTAGTGAAATGTGAATTAGGAACAGAGAAAAAAATCTTAGTTTTTTAATTAACAATGGGCAATTGATTTTTGGTGGTGCCTAAAGTACAGGAAATAACACAAAGGAAAGATTTGGAAAATGTTTTTCGAGTCTGTATGTATTATGTCTCTGTACAATAATTTCTGTATGTATATACCTGTTATTTGCAATGCATGTTAGTCATTGTAATGCTATTTCTTATTTTTAAAGGAAGAATTTAAAAATAGCTGTGAATTGTTTATGCATCAAAAATTGATGTGACCTGTTGAAGATTAAAAAACTAAAAGTTTTGAAACTAGTTAAAATTTTTTTTTATTTAAATGCTTCATTGCTTATAAAAATCATGTTGTCGTATATATTATGTCTCATTTAAAAGTATTATCTTTATTCTGTTTACGTATTCGGTCTGCTGTAAGGTCATGTTTGAGAGATTATTTATATCTTGTAACAACTTATTTATTGTGTGATAGAGTGTAAAATTCAAAACACTTTAAGACGACTCAAAAACACAGTGATTTGAATATTTGTTTACTATTATTATCTATTACAGTTTTCCTGGAAAATAAGGTTAATTGCCAATCTATATGCGATGGACATAAAATGGATTAAACTCTTTTTGAAACAGTCTGATACATTTAATAGAAAATAACCTAGTGTATTTATTTATATGTATATAGAAGGGAATTCTTTTAGATCTGGGAATAAAACCGTTGGGCTGCTTGTCTCTGTGTGAATTATTTTTTGTAATAAAATAATTTTGGAATAATGACTTGGTGAGTTTTCTCGTTTCTGTTTTAGTTTATGTGTGTGACTGAATAAAAATTATTTCTTAATACTCATTTTCCTTTCGTTTTCAAAGTCAAGTAATAAGGATTTATTTCCTTATATACGAGGGCAATTCAGAAAGTAGTCTCCGAATCGCTGTAAAAAACAAACTAGGGAGGGGCGATTTATTTACACATATCAAAGGTACAACTTACCTCCATTTTTCAACATAGTTTCCCCCATTATTCAAGCACTTGTCGTACCGTCTTACCATTGTACCAATTCCTTCTGTAGAAAAAGCGGCCGCCTTCGATTTAAACCATAGGTTGTGGGTGTTTGAGGTTTTCAGGGGGACAGTAAAAGACCCAGAAAACTTAGGGGGCGTTGAGTTGGTATGGAAGGGCTTGGGCAGATTAACCAAAAAGACACACAAAAAAAAAACCACGCTAATTATGTACTAACAAAAGTAAACCTTAATACAGTTTACCTTATGTTGATTGTATGTATTTAAATCATTTCTATATCACATGTACGAAAATTCACATATTTTAGTAGTTCGGGTAGGGATAAAAAACTTAAAGATGACATAACATTCAGACCTACATTTAATTGAATGATATAGTGCATTTTAATTTCTGTAGTGCACGTGTTATCTTTGTCTGTGAGCAGTAGGAAACATGTTTCATCCATTGCATTTCATTACGTATATTATCCAAGAAACATAATTAAATATGTGAACCAGGAATTAACGTGATTCTTTAAAAGCTGAAACTGTCAATTCATATTTATTTTGAAAGCAATAGTTTGTTATGAATTACTTCGTATCATAAAACCTCCGCGGCCTGTCTTATAACAGGTAAGCTGAAACTTTTATTCCACTCTTTTAAATAAAGAAATTCAGCAGCGTTTCAATTCCAACACTCTATCCTACCATGACTAAACTATATAATATTACACATTTAAATATATTTGTGGCAACAGATATTTCAGAGATTCGCAAGAAAAAAACTGGGCCTTTAGAAAAAAAAATTAAATTAAAAAATATAATCTTTTAGTAATAGGATATTTTTTAAAACTTAACTCTTGTTTTCACCATGTATTATGTACACTCTTATTTTTCTAGATTGGGAGGGGGTGGTTTAGAAAATATTTACTAGAAAAGGGGGCTTCAAAAAAGGTTGGGAATCTATGATTCAAACTAATGTGTCACAACGTTTTTAAGTTCGTCCGCGGAATGCTGTCCCCCAAGCCACTTTTTCATTGCTGTGATTAAATGGTAGCCGGACGAGGTCAGCACTCACTACAGACAACGCTCCACATCGTGATTCCTCATGGATGTTTGTTCTTCCGTCCTTGAAAAAGCGTATCTATTGACGCATTACACCTTCAATCAAAATGTTTGGCCCGCATACGGCCCACAATTCACGAGGGATACTCGTTGCTGACAGTTTTTTGGGCCCAAAGAAATCTTCACTCCTAGCACTTCACATTTCGTGGGATTTTCTGTGGTGGCACACATTTTGTCGTGTTATAACTAGCAAACTCTTGGCCCTACGACACTCTCATTCGCCGACTGGAAGCTTATTAAATCAGAGATTGCTCGTGCATTCGACTGGAGGTGCTCCGAACCGTACTTTCAGCGCCACGCAAAAAACGGCGGTTAGTTTCCGAATTGCCCTCGTAAGTAATACAGTAGAGTCCCGTAATGTGGACGAGTTTGTAAAAATACCGGGTTGTCGAGAATGGGATTAAAAAGCGAGTACGAGTGAAATGAGACTAAAAGATTAAAAAATCAGTTAGTATTCCTTCAGAAAATATCGTACTGCACTTGTATGTATTGTTTGCTTGAGAATACAACACAGAAAATTAATAGACCAAATATTCTTCAGGAATCCGATTACCCTAAAACTGTGAATTTTGCCAAAAACTGACAAATTTTTTTTATGATTTTATTTTATGGGCTATCTTATTAGCTTGATAAAAATACCAAGTTTATCTTTTTCCGTTTACTAGAACAAAAACTACAAGTGTTTTAGTAAAAGCAGATGTCATTACTCTTTAAGCAAGATGTCATGCTTTTACTTGAAATGTGAGTTTTTGAAAATAATCAAACGGGGTCAGCGATTGCTAAAAAGGTTTTGAACATAATTAACTGTGTGTGTAAAATTTTTTCTGTAAGTTCTGTATAATAGTAGAATTGTTTTAACCTTCAGATTTATCAATCATTGCTTTATTACAAAATTTACAGTCCCTTATGTGAATACTAGCTTTCATGGCCCGGCGTTGCACGGGCTTTTACCGAGTGCATACATATGTGCATTGATAAAAAAAAACGTACAAAATGACAAATGAAATTCATAAAGTGTCTTTTTTGAAACTAAATTTTTTAAAAAAATAAAGATAATCAGTTTTATAATATTTTTTAAAAATATATGGCTAACTATGTTTTGCTCATTATTTTACACATGTGTATAAAATGTTTCACATATTCAAGAAAATTTTTTTATAAGAATTCATAAAATTATTGGTAATGAATTCAGTGGTATGAAATTTTTTCTAACAGTTAAAAAAACATGATAAATGAAATTGATAATAACAGTATCCATTTATTTAATTTTTGTAACATTTAAAACTACCTTTGTATTGGAAAAAAAATTGTGTGGAACCATTAGCCTGTGCATTAAATATTATATTTAAAGCACAGTTTCCAGAGTGAGGGGCGAGGACCCTGTTCCACATTTCACTCCACAATACACAAAATAAGTGTTTACATAAAGAACTGTTTTAATAGTTAATTATGTGTACACTTATCTTGCATTATAAATGTCTACATTTGTAAATTTTCAAGGGTACCAGCACATCATACATTTTTAAAAAAGAAATTGACTTTTGCAATTGCAGTTTTAAGAAATTGTGCATATTTTTCAGAATCAAAAATTTATCTTTTTAAATTTCAGACTACCCTTTTTTTTTAAAGAAAAAAAGTAAAGATTATCAGTTTTATTATGTTTTTCAAAGATAATATGCAGGTATTTAATTCAAAAACTTGTTAATTATATTTTTTTCATTATTTTATACATGTAAAATATTTTTCACATGCAAGAAATACTTTTATATGTGATACATAAATGAAAAAAAGTATTACAAAATTACATTATGTTTCATAAAACGAAGGAAAAAATATTTTGAAGTTAAAATAACTTTCGTAACTTTAAAGAATGCTTGAAGTATAATTACACTGTAAACATTAAATGGAAAATATGTGTTCAACACATCAAAAAATTTCATACAACTATGAATGATTTATAATTTTAGAAATAACATTTTGTAACATTTATAACTACCTTTCTATTCGAAAAAAAATTGTGTGGAACCATTAGCCTGTGCATTGAATATTATATTTAAAGCACAGTTTCCAGAGTGAGGGGCGAGGACCCTGTTCCACATTTCACTCCACAATACACAAAATAAGTGTTTACATAAAAAAACTGTTTTAATAGTTAATTATCTATACACTTATCTTGCATTATTAATGTCTACATTTTTAAATTTCAGAATCAAAAAATACTAACGCACATATGTACATTGGTAAAAGTGTCTATTTATTTTAACTTTTTAAATTTCAGACTACCCTTTTTTTTTAAAGAAAAAAAGTAAAGATTGTCAGTTTTATTATGTTTTTCAAAGATAATATGCAGGTATTTAATTCAAAAACTTGTTAATTA
>BMAO01021258.1:0-59821 GCA_019973975.1 Trichonephila clavata
ATAAAAAACTGAAGGAGAACAGTCGAAAAGAATTGCACAAAATTCAACTTCACGCAGCAGGGATTTTTTTTTTTTTTGTTGAAACGAACACAAATCTCTCAGAAACAAACGGCCGAACCAATTACTGCTTTACCAAATCTGTTTGTCAGTCAGGTAACTTTACGATTGTCCGCTCATAGCTTTTTTGAATGATGAGCTCAAGCTCGAAATGACAACAAACCGAAATATATCGACAGCTAACAGTGGTACTGTTATTGACGTTGTTTTTCAAAGGTATTAAATACTTTAAATCTCAAGTATATGTGTCATATTTTAGTCATCATAAGTCTATTGTGTGTGTGTCTTCCCCAAATTGAATAAGAATATTTATTTTTGATAAAAAAATTACATGACTCTTTGTGTTAATTAAATAAAATTTCATTAAAGATAAAATTATTCGATAGAAAATTATTTCTAATCATACCGATTAATTTTTTTCAGGATTTATGTTACTATTGCGTATTTACCAGGATAACATGTCAGATGTTACACATCATATGCGACTACTGTAAGACTCGTTCCTTTTTTTTGTAACTGAATTTATATTAGAAATTCCAACACTAAAACTGTTCTTCCAAAAAACTGTGTGGGTCCCAAAACCAATACTCAATATACTTTATCAGTGGCGTAGCTAGGTATCCAAAGGTCTTGGTGCAAAAAAAGAGAGAATATTGGTGGAGTTTTATTAATTAAAAATATATTAGAGTATTTTATATATATACATATACAAAGCTGATTCACATCAACCCTGTGTCAAGCTCTGCAGAACATAGGAAAGCAAAGCTACAAACTACTTACATGTATGCATATGAGTTTCCTTGTGAATTTAGTGATTACCCAGGTTCGATTTGACATGTGATAGATAGGAAATGATAAAAAGAATATGCACAAACAAGAAAATATAATACAAAATTATCATAATTATTTAAAATAAAACACACGAAAAAACAGAGGAGGGGGTCAAAGTTACATCAGTCTGTTGCAGATACCAGATTGCGAAACATTGAAACAGGAAAATAGCTTATTATGAATCATATTGTTATAAAAAATAAAATGACCAAGAAGAAATAGCTCCCTGTGTAGATTTTTTTAGATGTATGGTAAGACATTTCATGGAACTTGATGTTTATTTTCAAGTAAAAATTAGAAAAATGAAAAATAATATAAACTTTTTTAATACGTAAAATTCGCCACACAATATAAACAAAGGAAAAGAATTTAGGGGAATTCCTTACAAGTTTGAAATTACTTTCAACGGAGTTGTCATGATTATAGCTATGTAACAATCTTTTATATTTATATCTCAATTATGGGAGAAATTATCGCTAGTTCGACTTGCCTGGTGGTCAAGGCGCGAGGGTCCCCTGAGCTCAAGGGCCCCTGTGCACGCACACCTAGCCCATTGGTAGTTACGCCACTGTACTTTATTAAATTTATATAAGATTTTTTTTTGTTACATGTCTTAAACCGTTTTTAAATAAAATTATTGAACTGAATCGGAAATAAAGAACTGACCTGAAATATTTCAGGAAAGAGAATAATTTAAATCGCATTACACTATTCATTCAATTAATTTATAAATTTCTCTTGTCGTTAAACTGTTTAAAAAAGGATTTTGATGCAATTTAATATTGAAGAATAGCACAGAAAATTGTTTTGAATGTACAGAAATATATATATATATATATATATAAAGGTTTCTGCCTTAACTAAAACTTATATTTTTATAAAATTCAAATGAAAAACTGATGTTTCTCAAAACAGAAACGAAACAGCTTAAAAAAAGCAGTTTCTTTGTATAACTAGAATGTCAGGCACAGTTTTCATGTAATTGAAAACTGCCATGGGGTGGGCAGTAAAAGAGGGTCAGTTGGTTGTAAACTGGACCCTCCAAGAACAAAAATAGAAGGCGAAAGAGAGGGGGGGGGAGTTTCCTGTCTGGAGCTTCCTTTGCACTTAGAATCCCTCTCTCTACTGTTGTAGAAGAGGCTTGTATGATTCTGTGACGTCATTTTATTTCATCATGACAGCTCGCAGAACATAATCATCAGAATATGGGATCAAGTAAATGCAAATTTGGAAAAATAATAGCTTGAAAAAAAATGTTTATTTCAAAGTCAAGAAAATATTGAAAATTAAGAAAAAAAGGCATATAATTTATCTTTTATGAAGGAACTATTTACCTCCGATCATTAAGACCAGTACTCATGAGTACTTGGCCCTTCCTATAGAAACGCCCATTCACCCCTCCCAGAAGAGGGCGCTTTCATCGTTTTAGAGTTGGAATTTCTGTCTACGGGACCTTAAGGAGGGATCGACCCGAATATACAACCCCTGTAAGCGAATCCATGGCATTCCATCATTTTCGCCGCGACTGTCACATGTTCTGTAGCTCCGGTTACGCCCACTAAAGGTCGTCTGGTGGAAGGAAAGAAAAAATATAGGAAAATAAAATGAGAGGGAAAAAAGTCATCTACAGAATCACTTGCGGTGACAGTTACAGTCTTGTTTCAAGTGCTTAGCCGGAAAAGGTAAAATTTGCTGGATTTTTCTTCTGTGTATGCTGAAACATGACTATAATGATAAACGACGGTGGAAAATTTTTTAGTTTTCTACTTCTGAAATTATCACGAGCGAGAACGATTGATTTCTTGCTTTGGAATTCTTTTATCGTTTGATGGAGAATGATGAATTACGAGAGGCGAAAAAGTTCGAAACAAAGCAGAAGATGCGCGAGATTGTTTGAAAGTTTGAGGCAGTACAAATTGAAAAATGAATCACAAAAATATTAAGAAGAATGTTCTAAATCCTGCTGTTAAGTGTCAAAATTTTTAATCGCTGAAAGCTACAAAAACTATCTTATAACTTAAAAATTCTTGTAGATTAAATATTAGATAAGAAGTGATAAAATTTCAGTAGATTTAATATAAATATCGTAATATTATAATAAAAATATAAATATTAAGAAAAGATCGAAGGATCAGGAAACTACTGTGCATACCAATTTTTAATTTAATGATACTAACAAAATTTCATCAAAATTAAGCAGAATTATATCAGTTTTGATTAATTTATATATCTTTCAGCAGACGCTTTCAGATAAGAAAAAAAAAAAAGATTGATATGTGTGTGTGTGTGTGACAATAAATAAATTAAATTAAACATTTGAATTCGGATGATAAAACATGAATTATTACATAAAGTTGCTCCTATAACTATTTTTTAATAAAAAAAAATGAATTTTGAAACCATAGCAAAATTTTAATGATAAATAGATTTAAAAAAAAGATGAATTTAAAATCCTTTAAAAGAAAAAAAATCATGATTTTAAATTAGTTTCATGTTGATACGTGAACTGCTTCTAATGAAGAAATAATCAGTAACTAACGCTTGTCAAAACACAATTTTCTTTTATCACCAGAATTTTGACCAGAAAATTGTTTTGGTTGCACATAATAATTGAAATTATGGATGAAAGAATTATAAATATTTAAATAAGTGCTTATTTTAATTTAGCAATTTGCATGATTTAATGACATATTAAAGAAAATTTACAAAAATTCATGTACTGCAACGCTCCAGAGTAAAACTAACTAGAAAATATTTATTCTAGAAAGCATTTTCTTAGAATTTAACTATGATTTCTATAATGCCAATGAAGACCTGAATGTCCTAATATAATAGTTTGCTTGTTGTACAATATTTAAAACAATTTTTTCAAACATTTATAAGCAATTTTTTGCTCTTCATTTTAATTTCCCTGCAAAAACACATTTATTCGAACAACCTTTTGATTATTTAATGCAATTTAGAGAAAAATAAGGAATAAAATTCAAAATTACAAAATCGAACTTATTAAAATTAGCATGTTTATATGCTCATATATATATATATATAATGATTCTGCATTTTCAAATCTTCTTGAGAAGGTTTTTCTTAAAATCATTTTGGTCTTGAAACTTCAAAGGCATTAAATCTTTTTATTTATCTTCGGAAAACGAAATACTAAATTAATTGCAACCTTAGTTCTGAAAAAATTCTATGCCGTCAATTTTTTTTAAGGAGATGACACTATTAATCATCCACTGGATTCGACCATTTAGCTTGAAAAAATTAAATAATATGATATCTTAGAATATTCTAGAAGTTCCGTAGGTTGGAATAAGCTGAGGTCTTTTGAACTGAGAAAGAACATTTTCATCCGCTGTAAGCTTCGCTCGCGTGTTTTCATATTGTCGTTGCTGCTTTTATGTTTTGTAAACGTTTTTGTGGAATATATCTTTTTCAAAATATCATTGCCATTAAAATGAACATATGACCAATATGAGAACGTCAAAAATGACATCTGAGTAACCCAGATCTCTTTCCAAATATATCCAGGGATGTCTCAAGACTCTTTGAGGCCCTGGGCCCAGAGGAGGATTCTTGAGGCCCTGGGCCCTTATGCAAAAGTAGGCCCTACCTGATATCTTTAAAAGTAGACAGTATATAGCAGGGGTGGGCAGACTTTTCCTGAGTACGGGCTACTTCTAACTTTTTCAAGGTGTTGCGGTCCACCCAGTCTCCAGATTAGTTGGCCAGTGTGCCAGAAATGCGTTTTTTTGGTATGCACATTTTAGGTATTAATAATGGCGGTCACCCCAAAATGTCTCGGTGGTCCACTGGTCGATCACGATCGACTTATTGCCCCTCCCCTGGTATATAGCATGCATTGTTAAATACTCGTTTAAATGGTAATTTTATAGAAATAAATGGGCGCGATCAACAATCTCAAAAACCTAGGTACAAACTGGTTCGACCGATGGCCGTATTTCGACTAAATGAGTTGAATGATTGTTTATGGTATTAGGCCTAGGCCTAGACATGGACACCGGTCATCCCATAATAATGCAGTACTACCACTTTTGCCAAATGACATGCAGTTTGAAATTCCCTGTTTTTCGGCGAATATGTATGGGAATAATATTTTACTTTTAAAATTATCCGAATCATGATCTTATTAACACTAAATCGTGAACGAAACGAGGCCCTGGGCCCAGTTGGCCCATGCCTTAAGACGTCCCTGAATATATCTATATATGTCGGTATCCTGGCGAGTGGTGTAAACATGATGGCGAGTGGTAAGTATTTCTTTTTTTGATATTATTTATTATGGTGATGTTACATTGACCAGACAGTCCTGAAAGGCAAGAAATCTGTTTTATCAAACATGCAGAGACGCACAAACATAAGCATCTTAAATACAAGACAACACAGAAAACACCCAGCAAAAAAATTACACACGCGCCTTACATGCTGTTCAGACCAAGACAAGAGCAAGATACGCGATAGCTACATGGTGAAGACAAAAAACAAGAGTCAGAGGCAGACTTTTCCAGAAATCACGGTATTTATACCAAGCGGGAAACGAAAATTCAAATCACATGATCTACGTGGATGGATAGATATAGTTCAAAAGATTCCTGTTAGACGGGTAGCTAGCTATTATTTCAAAGCAGGTCCTGAAGGAATGGACCATCGATAATTAGACAGTTATTAAGGATTAAATTAATGGGAAATATTATATATATATATAATAAAATTCCTTTAACGAGAACTTAAAAAAATATTTGCTTGTGAACCGTAAGACAATTTAAAACCTTTTTAGAGGAAACATACCTCATAATGTGATCAATTTTAGGATGTATACAACTACATGCACCCGTAGCTATATGTAATTAACCGGGACATTTTATTAAAAAAATTTTTCCTTCTGTCTTTATACTAAGGAATGAAAGAACAATTGTCTCACAGAGACAAAAAAGTACAACGAATTGCACATTGAAGAACTTTTCATGTTCTCATTTCTTATGTTACATGGTGTCAGTAGATGAATGAAGTTATTATACCATATCACAACGTCTACATATTCTATAGTTCTGTCACATCGATGTCACACTTTTTCTTTCGCAATACCATAGATAATGTAAAGTGACACTTTGCGTGCGATGTTGCTTCAATGCAAAACATTATTCATGTATAGTAAGGGACTCCATAAAAACTGACAGAGAACAATTTCAAAAGAAGAAAAAGAAGTGATTATACTTGTAGAAGGAGGCAGTGCTTTTAAGCAAGCCTAATAGTTCCAAATTCAAGCTCTGAGACACCTCCCCCCCCTTCCCGTTTTTTTACCTTGACACGAAACTATCTTTTAAATTTTTCGTTTTGTTTTGAATGCAATTATTTATCAATTGACATGACCAGTCAAAAAAGAAAAAAAGAAGAAGAAAAAAAGATGTCCTTAGACTGATTAAAATTAAAATCAAATGGCAAAGGTTTTTCTTTTTTAAATTTACTGTAAAAGAGGTTTTTTTTTTTTTAAACTCCATAGAACTATTTTCTAACATTAAAAAATAAATAAGTCGAAAACAATTTTTTTAGAATATGTATGGATTCCGAAAAATGTGTATTTAATTAAGTGATTATTAAATGAACGTATAAATGTATTAATTGTAGAATATAGTAAATGAAAGATAAATTCCTTCTAATCAAATTTATCATTTTGAGTATATTAAAAAAAAATAGCATAAAAAGTTTGAAATTACATAAGAATATTTGTAACGGAAAACTTATTAACCCCTATAATGCTCTTTTTTCCTTTTTTTTAAAAATACTTGCAATAGCATATTGAATGCAAAGGGGGGGGATACACTCTTTTTTTTAGTTAGTTGTTTGTGACGTCATTTCTGTTCTAATGAAAATCTTTTAGAAAAATTGGAACTTCAACGTTTGTTTCAGTAAGAAATTGCTCACAGATTGATCAGAAAAGATTTCTGCCTGTGTGTGAGTGTGAGTTACATTAACGTTTCACTATAAAACAATACGAGGCTTTTATCAACGGACCTCGCAATTTTGAACCATGGGCAAGTGACGAGAACGACATCTGAAGTGGCATTCCCCTCTCCTAACTGCCATACCAACGCGAGCAGCACATTGATCCTCGACAGATTTAACATGTACTGGCCCCCTCTACACGGCGGGACTTCAGTGGCACTTAGACTAGATTCCACGGCCCTCCGGTAACGAGTTCCTGACCACAACCACCTGACTACTGTATCTACATGGTTACTGAAAATGGATGTAGATTCGAGATGTGTGGCAGTCAGGGGATAGCGTTTCAAAAAATTTTGAACTAAGTAACAATAAAAACAATATTTTAAGATTTAATAAACAATTAAATGAGAAACTGTACTAAATAACTTTAAAAAAAAATAATAAGGAATAAAATACACAAAAGAAATAAAGAAAACAAGTTTTATAAATTAGTTGTGGGAAAAATAATCAAATACACAGTTTTTTAAAAAAAATAAGATATTAAAAATTTTTAGTTCAAATCACTTCAGATTATTTAGACGCCCGTATTCTTGTATGTGCCAAAGGTAAGGTATCAAAACATCTCAGAAGTAAAAAGAACCCTCTAAAAAATAATCCCTGTTTTTCAGAAAAAAGGGGGGTGGGGGGCGCGTTACCCATTCTTAAGTGACCTGTGTTCACGGCACAATTTTGTCCTACAAGATCCGGCAAGTCTCAAAAATATTCATGGGATCTCATTTCACATTCTGAATTTTTTTCTTTTCTCTCTTTTGAATCCAGGAGGTTCATTTTGTCACGCCCCAGTAGCTGACTTCTAAAGCACTCCTTCAGCATCTGTTGAACCGCAGATCCTACCTTTATTTGAGCGCCCATAAACGGGGGTCTACGCTATTCAGTGGCGTTACGCTTCGTGGGCACCTCCCTTAAATCTCTTTCGACGCAACATCTAGACGAATTCAGGCCTCCGATATCAGCAATATATAGTAGTAAAAATAATTGGGAGAGATTTGGTGAAGCCATACGGAACATACAATCTATGTTCGCAATAAAAAACTGGATGAAAGGCCGTCAAAGAGATCTCGAATTTCTTTGTACACTACAAACAAGGGGAAATTATATCCGAACCGAAACTTGTTTATTCGTATATCAAGAACTTACAATAGGTCCGGTTGATTTACAGGAGGTTTGGATTTCAAGTAATATTCCCTGTAAGTAGGACAGTACAATATTGGTATTTCACCTTTACTTTCATTCGTAAATCATACTTCAATTCATGTGATTTCAAATTCCCACTAAAGATAGGGTTTTTTAGTTGAAACTTTATTTATATAATGCAATTTTGAATACATGGATCAATGGTGCATTCAAAATTTTTTTAAGAAGGGAAACAATTTAATAATTATTCGGTAACAAGTACTCTATGCCACTAATATATATATATATATATATATAATCTGCTTCGACACCTGCAATATCTCAATGAGTTCTTGCTACTAATATTAACCTCTCAACAACAGAAGTTTTCATTGAAAAATTATGAATTTTTATTATGTAGATATAGTGACAAAAACAAATTGGTCAACATACAGAAAATCGTGCTTTCATTTTTTAAAAAAATTAATTGATTTTATTGTTTATTGATGATAAAAACAATAGAGTATGTGATGCAAAAATTGACAAGTTCAACTAACGTAAGTAAAAAACTGCATTTCATTAAAACAGTGTACACAGGGGTTGGTTGGGTGAGAGCAAATCCCTCCCATAAGCCAACAGATTTTTAATTTTTTGGCAAAAAGATTGTCTCAGTTTTTTTATCTTCATTTTTTTAAAAATATAACCTCTCCTATGAAAGTAGTCTGTGTACCCCCAGCGCATTAAAACTACTCATTTCTCCTCTCTTTGTTTTACGATGAAGTAGCTGAGTCACGACCACACAAAATGCAATGATAGGGAAACTTTTTAGGGAAACGGCTGGTAAAAAAAGGGAAAATGTTTGACAGATCAATATAATTTATTATAAGACGCGTAATGAAGATTTTAAAAATGTGTATTATGAATATTATTTATCCCTAATGCGAGGAGGAAGTAGCGATACTGCATTTCTTGTTTTTTTTCCCTTTGAATTTCTAAAATTAAGATAATACATAATAGTAACAAGTAAAGTAAATGATTTTAATCATATGTGTTTAAACATATAAGAAATATTTCATTAATTTATAGATATTCATCACCGAAGTCCATTTTTGCACTTGTAAAAATATTTTAAATAATTTTCTACGTAAATTCTTATTATGTTATGCTCACATATGCAGTGGTGCACACAAGCCCGCGGCAAGGGGTCCTCGGGTTTGGAATCCCCCCCCCCCTATAGCCCCAGAATTTTTTTTAATTGATTATAATCCTATGAAAATATTACGTAAAATTTAATTAAGTATTTGTTATTAATAATTATAATTTTATTAATTAATACTCATTATTTATTGAATAATTAATCTTTTACTGCTTTTTGTTCTCGAAAATTGACAAAATTAAAAGAATATGTTGGGCGGCATATTGGAGAATGATTCGAGGATGGGGGAGTTCCAACCCTGCCCTTGAAAAAATCCTGTGTGTTCAACTGCTCTTATGTAAAAAATATTCATATGTCTAAGGAAATTCTGCATATGCAAAATATGGGACATGTTCACAAATTATTTTTTTGAATTACTGTTTTGAGTGACAGTTATAAAACTGCACGAGGGCTATCGGTGAGGGACCTCGTAAGTTTGAACCATGGCCAAGTGATGAGGACGATACTAGAACTGGTGCCTTCCCTCTCCTAACTTTCACACCACACCACAAGAGAACATTTGATCCCGACAAATTCAATGTGCAATGGCGCCCTCAACACGGCGGATCTTCAGCACCAGCCTCGAGTCCGTGACCTTGACCACTAGGCTCCTCGGCAACATTATTACTCAACATTATTCTAGAGATGTGCCGCATCTGGCTTACGGCATTAGCTTGTCCCTCTCATTGACATAATATATATAATTGCATACAGTTTTAGAGTTTTACTCTCCCATCTTCTATACTAGTGTTAGACAACTACACATGCCCCGTTCTAGAAATACTATTGCGTCAAACACATATTTTAAAATAATAGCACAGAAATTTTAATTTTCAATCCTTAAAAAAATGTTTTAATCAGCGAGCTTTTACTTTCTTTCTTTCTATCTCTCTGTTGCATAATCGAAAATTTCCATAAAAATTTGAATAAATATTCTTCATAAAAAAAAAAAAGTCTAGAGAATTTGGATAGAAATTACTTCAAAAACTTTTGCCTTTAAAAAAAAAATGGTGCGCTCCCTAATGATTTATTTGCCTTTATATTTATGTTGAAAAAGAATTAATTTTAAACTTACTGAAAAAACATTTTTTTTTCTTAATAAGATGAAAAAAAAAAAAAAAAAAACTGAAGGAAAATTGCCACGGTTTCCCTCTTCATTTCAATATTAAATCTTTTTTCAAAAAATGCAATTTTTTAAGTTTTTTTTTGTAGTTTAGAATAAATTATATTGGTCTTCTAATTGTTTTGTCATTCCTAAGTAAATTTACCAATGACTGTTATATAGTCTGACAAGAGAAAAATACAAGGCTCTTTCAGATGCAGCGGATTCAAAATTGCAAGGCCCATCGCTAATATTTTTTTTAAAAATTAAATTATAAAACTATTATCAATTTATAAAATTAACATTAATAAAATTTTAATATTTGAAAAAAATGCGTTTTACTAGAAATTATTAATAATCCTTTATTATCATTTGCACCAACTTAGGATATTATTTATACAAATAATATTTATAGTGGTTCTTTTTTTGACCAATGCGCAAGTAAGATATTTAAAAATTTCAATAAATGATAAAAACACAGGGTTGAAACTGTATGAAAGTGACGTAAATTCATAAAATATTTATAACATATTTTTGACTCTTTAGAGACATTCATCTTTTCAATCACATTTCCAACACAGTCCCCCCCCCCCGTTGTTTTTATTAATATCACCCCCAGAGAACAATATAATACCCGATCCCCAATCCATCCAGACACATTTCCTTCAACGCCATCTGCGTGTGAAAATCAGAACTACGGGCTGTCTGTTCGGAATAAATTGCACGCGTGATTTCCACAATCGTTGGCGGGTTCTTTGTGCAATCACGGGGAGATACCCATCTGTCCTGAAGGCGCCACCAAAGTGTGTCCAGAACGAAAGAATTGAATGAAGAGAGCACCCCCTCTCTTGAAGTAGGGGGTGGACAATGGGGATAAATGCAGACGATGCAGAAACATCCTCGACTGACCGTGAAAGATAGGATCATGCTTCGTTTAGTGAACAGTCAAGGAGATCCGAAATGAAATAGAGTGTCAGGACACTCAAAATGTCTCAGAGAATTAGATTTTTCCACCCTACCCATTGATCTGGAATCTCGTTCCTTCCGCAGAATTTCAAGTCGTTGACTTTATAATTGAGGCGCTAGAATTGTATAGACGCATCTGCGACAGTGATGAACTCTCTAAAGGATGTGTTTAAATTTCAAAATTACGTCTCGTACTAAAGTTGAAAAGCTCCTCAAATTCCGATGAGATTTCAGATTATAAATATGTTTTCTTACAGAATTTTTAAAGTATCCCCAAGAGATGCTATTTCTCATTTGAAATTACAAATAGAAAAAGATTTAAGAGAGCAAGTTCTTACTACTAATATTAAAAGTTATTCATTGAGAGTATAAATGCGTTAGATATTTCCCATGAAAGAAATAACAGTGCATAAACTAGATAATCCGAAAATTTAATAGGAAGTGTAATTCTAGGATTATGTATTAGGAAAATTCACACAAATTCAATGAAAAGTAAGAAGAGGTTGATCACTTTTGATTTTATGATACATGCTAAAACATCAAATTTAAAAAAATATTAGAATAAATAGTTTCTTGTTATTTGTATAAAAATCCTTTAAGATTAGTTTTAACTTATGCATGTGAAGATGAAATCAGATGAGAACATGGAACTACGAATGGAAGGCTGTAAGATTTTCTTTTGGAGGAATTCAAGAAAATGGCACATGGCGAAGAAGATCCAATTTAGAACTCTATCACTCATATAAAGAACATGACGTCGTTAACTTTAAATGGGCAGATCACGTTGTCAGAATGGATGAATACCGCACCACTAAAAAAGTTTTCAGTGTCCAATCAACTGGCGCACGGAGAAAAAAAGGCAGGCCAAATTTTAGATAGAATGATGGCCTAGTAAAAGATCTCCTAGTTTTTAGAACTAAAAAATTGGGGAACACTAACAGAAAGAAGATTCACCTGGAAAAGGCTTCTTGAGAAGGCCAAAGCCCACCCTGGACTGTCGAGCCATTGAGGAAGGAAGGAAGTTTCTTGTGATAAAAGGAAAGGATTAATGAAAACTCTTGATTTCAAAGTACACTCAACCTGCTATGTAGGAAAGAGTGATGCACGTTTAATCAGTTAAAACTCAAAGTTCTCACGCATGTGGTATGTGGAAGTTTGGAAAGTGGGGTTTCAACTGTGAGGTTTAAAACTACGAGGTCCTTCGCGAAAAGCCCTCCCACGGCTTTGAACTTCGACGTTAAAAACTAATGAAACAAAACTCTAAAGTACCTAAGCAATGAAATCATATTATGCTAAACAAGATCAGAATACAAGAAAAGTAATTATAAACAGTAATTTCTATGAAAGCATTTTAAAGATGAAATTAAATAAAAAGAGAAAAGGCATTATGAAAGACAGTGGAGAAAGTAAAAATTATTATTTATGAATTCATTAACGTATAAATTACAACTGCACAAAGAAAAATATGCAATAAATGAATGCTATTTATCAACATACATATAAGCGTATATAAAACGAAAATAAATACCAATGTTTTGAAGTGAACGCAAGATATGATCCGTTTTAGATATCATTTGTTTCCTGGTTAAAAAATAATAAACCATCATAAAACTAAATATACAAAAATTAACTTTAACCAGGATGGCTACATAATCCATAAGCTTTTAGTTACTTTTAGGTATTTTATTCACAATTCCCATTTTTAAAACTGTTTTTAAAATTTATATATAAAGAAAGACAAATTTTATTGAATTTTTTTAACAAAATACAAAGTTTAATAGAAATACACTCGATACGTTGTTAAATTTACGACATTTTTTAAAATCATTGCCCAAAAAGAAGGAAAAGTAATTCCTATATAAATAAAAGAATCTATTATTTTTAGAATATAATAATTAATATTTATCTTTCCTTATTTGCTTAATTTTGCTATGTAATTACTTTTATTCAAATTAAAATTATTTAATTTGCTCCTATTAATAAAACCAATATTGCAAAAAAAAAAAAAATATCAATATTTTATGGCAATGAATAATAACTAATAACAATAAATGTTTATTTATTTATTTTTTTCGAGAAATTGATAACAGATTTATTTTCAAATGGACCACCCAAAGATAAGAAAGGAAGACAATTCTTATATTTATCAATAAAATGACAAAAACGATAATATATAGTTTTCAAATCCATTCCTTTGGAGAGAGAGAACAATGATTATACCCGTACAATTATTCTAGTTCGTTATGAATACCTTTTTGTTTTCTTAAAATATCATAAAAGAATTCTTTCATCATTTGTCTTCTTCATGAAAATTTTTGATAAAAGTTTATTGCTCTTTTCCTCATTTTTGGTCCTTCATATTTCCATTTAAATATATTTGACCTGAATATTAGTGAGAAGTGAATAATTTTCAACAGAATCTCATCAAACGTAATTTTCTCTACTGGCATTAAACTTCATCCTTATATGAATCAATAGCTGAAATTGAATTCCGAGTCAAGTAGCAGTTTATACCAAACGATTTCTTTTTCGTATGTCGTGGAATAAGATTGATTGCGTAATTGTCAAAATGCTAAACATTTAAACCGTCTCTTAAAATAAGAATAATAATAATAATAATAATAAAAAACAGGATGCCTTAAATTTTAGCTATTGAAAGAATAATTCTTTAATGTAAATACGAGGTCAAAATGATTAATACCAGGAAGTGTAAGATTCGATTGGTTTAAGAACTTTTTTTCTAACTATCTTCTTCGAAATTCGATTTAGAATAATGGCAGCATCACGTTTTCGTTCTTTTAATTTCTGCCCGCAGTTGATGCGTTTGTTGATATTCGAAGACTTGAATTTGAATGAAAAATTGTGAATAAAACAGGATTATCTACACTTCACGTATAAAAAGAATCAGAAAAGCGGCAATATCGAAGAATATTATTGAAAAATTGAATGCGAACCATAGGAAGTTGATAACAATGGATTAACAAATTCAGATGCAGGAAGATATTAACAAACTTGTTGTGAAACAAAGCAAAATGCCAGTTATAAGAATAATAAAATAATGCAGATGATAACACTTATTGAAAATCTCTCTTTTTATTCTAATGATTATTTTCTAAGAAAAGGTTATTCCTTTTTGATTTGGTACAAGAAATTACAACAAATATAAATATAAATAAAATAATATTAAATTAGAGATTTCATTAAACAGTAATCAAAAGAATATAATCATATAACCCGAATATCATTTAATAATAATAAATTTTATTATAATATGCTGTAATCAATATATAATGAGCTATTATATAGATTCAAATTATCAAATAATATGACCCTTTTTTTTATAATTATTATTTCAAACACGGTTTTGTTTAAAAGATGAAAAAAATTTTTGCAATTTAATTTTTTTATTTTTTAAAATAATTTAGAAAATTAACTTTTAGTTTATTCTGGTTTAAATATTTAAATAAATTACATTAAATTTAATTATAGTAGGACACTAAAACAATTCTTTGACCTCCGTACTGAAGAGTTTTTCTTGTTAAAAAAAATACTCATCTTGATTTTTTAAAAAATTTTTCCACTTTATTTTCTAATGAAATGTGTTATTTCAGTGTACTCGAAATTGCTATCATAATATAAATTAATACGTGTATTGCTGTTTGCAAAAATTTACTTTTTCTTCTTTTAACTTCTTTTCATAAATGATTATGAGTTTGATATTTTAGAAAAATGTAAATATTTGACAAGGTAAAGCACACTCTAAACATGTGTTTAAAAAAGTGTCAAGCCTTTTGTATATTTTTCTGTCATTGATTTCTGTGTTATAGCAACAATACCATTGTATCTATGACACATAAGGCTAATTGCTTATGACGCAAAAATTTGAAAATGAATTTGTCAATGCTTCAATAGTTCCTGTAAGTGGTTATCCGCATACATTAATATTCTACCAAAGTGTGGATCTCTTAAAATTAAATCACATATATTAATAATTTAATATTTTTCTCTTGTCAGCTTAAAAGTGGAGGACAGAAACAAATACAATCATGACTCATTCGCTCCCTATGAATGAGAAGAAAAAAAAAAAAAGAGTCCCAGGTCCAAAAGTGGGTTTGTAGTATATGGCACTTGAGTCCCGAGGCACTTGCAAACCTTGGCAAACGCTAGTAAGGAAATAAAATCTCGAGAACAAACCAAATATTTGGCTTCCTCGTTGAAATTCAAGTACCTGAACCCACCTTTAATGGTCTTCCAAGAGTTGGGTTGCACTGGCCCGTGTGTGTACCGGACGCCAACTCACTGTGGTTATGGTAATTGATCCCACAAGTGCTGCTTCCTGCCATTCGATGAAGAAGACACTAAAACCACACGGGGAACCGTTTTCTTTCAGACATTCGGAAATGTTACCAAAGACGAAGTTTAAATAGCAATTAATTGTCTCTAATAGCCTTAGACAATTAGAACAATGTTTTGTCATTTAACTGATATTTTTCTGCATTTTAAATATTCAGTAAAGTTTTTAAAAGATTTAATATTCCTCTTCAGTGAAAATATTAACATTTAGGTAAGTAGATCTTTAAAAACTGAATTTATAATTTAATATTTCTTGAATTATTACACATTAGCAATGAGCTTTCCTCACGCTTCGTGTAACTTTTTAATTTATGAATACCAATAGTTTTATATTTTTTGGAAAGTTGGCACATATTTCCCATAACATGTTTTTCTAGTTCACTCATTATATTTATAATTTATCATTTCTTTCAATTTATCATTCCAGCAAGAATTTATGAATAAATGCAAAGTAAATGTTACATAAAAAAGACCGAGAAATTGGAAATAAATAAATAAAAAATAATAAGCGGAAAATATAACTACACGCTTCAGAAAGATGACATTTGAGCGAACACTGTGTTTCTAAAGAAAGAAATCACTGTGTTGACTTCATAATATAAATGTTTAAATGATGTTTTAATAAGCCACTCGAAGTACTTTAAGATTTTCAGAATAATATTTCTTTAATAAAGCAAATATTTTCTTATCCCACTAAGTAAATAATAGCGGTAATATATAGAAATCGTACTCTTTATGAAAGAGAGAAATAATGCCTTTTAAACATATTAGTTTGGGCTGTGATGAAATTTCAATGCTTTTTTCGAATCTGTTGACACTACACAAATATAATGAAAAATATAAGAAATAACATTTTCTTGATAAATAAACTCAGAACTGAGAAATCTTTCCATGTTACATAAAGCCTGAATTATCCTACTCTTAATACAATGAAGCTTATTCTTAAAATTTTGATTAGATTTATTTTATGATGTGTATTAATTCGCGAAAGTGTTTATCTATTTAGAATTTTACGTACCTTTTAGTTATAATAGAATCTAATCATGAGTAAATAAAGTATTTTTTTAAAAATAAATCTTATAGCCTGTTGGGCTGATTGTGATCACAAGGTTGGCAGCATTTTTTAACCGAATAGTCTTGTAATAATTAAATGCGTTAATAATGCGTACATTTATACAAAACTAAAATTAAGATATTAGAAAAAAAAATTAAAAAGAAGAGTAAAAGATCTATTTATACGTTCTAAGAGATTTTTATAAGGAGAAAAAGGAATCTCAAAATATTTATGGCTTAGATTCGTGATTAAGTGTATTATGAGCATAAAACACCAGAGTACGAATTTCTTAGGTCCGAATTTTGCATAACTTTAGTCTCAGGTTTCAGTTCTGACTCGTGCCTGCTGAACCCGAGTGATCATGGTGTCACGAATTTTTGTTTTGTCGAGTTGCAGGTTGGAGTCCTGGTGCTATTAAGGACACACCGTGTAGAAGACTGATGCAAGTTAAATCCTTAAAGACTCAAAACCCTTATGTTGTAAAAATTTAGAGAATGGGAGGCCAAATCAGGTGTCGTCCTCGACATTCTATAGTCCATCACCAATAATCCTCATGTAGCTACGAAATCAATAAATCAATCGAGTTCAATAGGCGGAATACCAGAGGAAGCGGCAAATTAAATTTCACTGGTCCATCATGTGGTGTAGAAGTTAAGTGTTATCATCATCTCTGTTGAGCATGTATCAAAATTGTGGGATTCGAAATTAATGTCTGCCTTATAATTCTGAAACGACGTTAACTAAAGTAAAAAAGTGAAATATTATAAAAGACTAACGAATTTTCAGGTCAAATAATAATTAACTTTAAAAAGAATTTTCAATAATTAAAATACATTGGTTTGATTAGAGTAGTATAAAAGTAACACTCAAATAGCTCTCGTTAGCATTTAAAATTTATTTTACATTTTAGAAAGAAAAAGTATATATGGGGAGAGGCGATGCAAAATTATGCAATTTTTAAAAATATTTGTTGCCAATAGTTTCAAATGTAGTTGCCGTCCATCTATGAAGCGATAAGAATATGCTAACTACTGTTCTGTTACAAAGTATCTTTATGTTTGAGAGCATACTTTGTTTCAGCTAAAAGACTGAGATAAAAAAAAAACAACGAAAAAAACAAAATAAGATTTATTACGAAGGTAACCCTTTTGTTTCAGCAATATATTTTCAACGGTGTCAGGACATTGCTTGTATGCAGAAATCCTTGCAATCTGTTTACTGACTGGTTTATGTTGGCATTAATGTGACAATTCACAACGTTTTCATATTTTCCTCTTTTGTTAGTTCACAGATATGCTAATATCATTCTATTCTATAAATCTTACTGAGTAATACATGGTATACCCTGACTGTTTGAAATTCCCAGATTTACGGTGATCTTTTTCAGAAATAGTAACTAGTTTCTCAGAACAGATACTTGTAATGTATTCTAAGAAAGCCAGACTAAGACGAGAGAATGAGAACTATTCTGAGCATGTGGCTTTGTTCATCCTTGATGTAAAATTAAATAAACATACGACAAACACTTAGACTGAATAAAGACTTGTAATACAATTCAGAAGACTGTTGGATACTAAAAAAAGAACAGTATTTACACACAAGGAAATACATTTTAGCATTTAATATGTTTTTGGAAATACAAATCCCAAAGCAAACAAACACTGTAAAGCATACTAAATAACATTAATGTATCCAAGCACTGATAAAAGACATGAAGGATATAAAAAATAATAAACTTAGAAGACATTTTTCTCTTTTTTTTATGTATGTACATAGTTAAACTATTCATATGATAAATACGAACAAGAATTCTTCAGGCACGAAACACACTAGACGAAAAATAATTACACTACTACGGTATTGTTCAAAAATAAAGATGTAAAATTTATTATAGACAGCGCATTTTATAGAAAACATTAGAGAAAATAAAAGAAATTTTAGTCGTTCCTATTAATGAATGTATTGATAGAAAGGCATTTATAATTTCTTTTCAATGCTGCTGTTCGTAAGAGTCAACTGAGTGTAAAATTCAACCACAACGCTTGCTTTTGTGTCGATAGAGGAAGTATTTTTTTAATTTGAAAGACAAGAAATCAATTTTTTTCCCCATCGGAAACAATGGGGTTTGTATTTTTACAGAGTAGACGTTATGGAGAAATAAATGAATACACATCATCCACAATAGTTGTAAAAAAATTGGCTCAGTCTTTTTTTTTATTTTTAAACCTTTTTCTTAGACTAAAACGGCTTTATTCAAGAGTCGATGGACATTTTATTTTGGAAGCTGAAAAACCTATAAAAAAAAGTTTTTATGAAAACATTTAAAAAAGAGAAGATAGTGAGATGTTTATTGTCATAATAATCTTCTTTTAAATAAATTTAAATATTTTTATAAAAAATACCCATTTTATTAAAATAGAAATACTTCACAGTGTATTAATTAATAATTTTAAATTAATCACACTATTTCTATGTTTGTGTATTTTAAATAAAAATTATATGTTTTCCACGTAAATTATTCTTGAACAATTCTTCAAGCTTTTGGCTCTTTCTAGAACGTTCATTGTAATATTTTTATTGTTCTTTAAAGAATTAACTTCTTCATAGTAAATTTTAATATGAAAATTCCTAAAATCCTTAAAATATATAAACCATTAATTAAAAAAATCCTTTCTATTTTTTTTTAAACTTTAAAAAATGTACAATTTATTGTGCTTCGAACAGCCTGCTTTTATTTTTAAATAAGGGTTCTTTATATATATTAATACTGAAAACAAACTTGAAAATAAACAATTCCTAAATTGAGATATTAATATAAAATAAAATCTTTGTGCAGAGAAATCAATGTTATTCACGAAGAATTATGTACGAAGTACCTTAAAACTGCTATCATGAAAACCGTACAAATTGAGCACATATGGAAAATTTTGAAATTTTTTTTTTTTGAATTTATAAATGTTAATCTCGGGGTTAATAATAATGAAAAATTTCCAAAAAGCATTTTTGTAACCGCACTTGTTATAATAATTGTAATTGACTGTAGATCAACAGAAGCGCCCTCTAGTGGCCAACCATTTTCAGTAGAGATCAGGTGAGGAGACAGCGCAGTCGCTATTAAAAAACATCAATTATTTTTCTTATCGATATGCGTATTCTTTGTGTATATATAACATGACTAATATAAAAAATTATCACACTGAAGGGGACTTCATTGAGCTCGAGTTTACCACATTTAGTTTAATCTTTTAACGTATAACGCTTTACACATCTACTTTTTTAATAGTGTTCACTAGTACCTACTAATTAAACCATTAATTCCCTTTTAATCATCATCAAATACATTAATACAAACTTGTTGCTGAGTTCTATTTTCATCAATTTTTATCACTTTGAAAGCTGTTAAATGATATGTGGCCGAATAAGATACTTTCAAATCATGATCAAATTGGATTTTTAAATACTCTTTTTTTTCAATACACACTAGTACATTTTGAATCGGCATTAGGAATGAAACCTTCAATGCGTTAGAATAAAAAAAAATTGTATTATCTCTTTCATTCTTGCTTTAAAAACAGAAGAAGAGCATTTTTCTGTATTCTTTTGAAAGTGAGGAAAGGGTTTGAAAGCAGCCATACAATCTTCACCACATGCATATACACACAAAAAAAACCCATCGAAAGTAAATAAGTTGTGTATGTATGTGTATATATTTATATATATATAAGTACAAAAGAAGATGGTTTTTTTTTCTCTTTATTCTCCCACCCAGTACTCATTCTTTGAATAAATAAAAGAATAACCACTTAAAAACAACTCTGGAGATCTTCCTCACCCTAGACTACTTGTCACTCTCACTCCAGACTTGCTGACTTAGCTGTTTGGAAAGAGTCGTCAAATCCTTCTAAGTCCACTAAGTTCCTCAACAGTTCAGAAGATGCTTGTCGCCTCTTTTTTATGTTTCAGACTTCTCGAGGCTTTGATGATGAATCCCCACATGGTTGAAAGTGCTTTAAAGTGTTGATGTTTCAATGGCTTTTTTATGTGCAACTGCATTTAATTTTTTGAAATTTTTATCTCCTCAGGTTGATAGGGTGAAATGAAATGTTGAGAGTTCTCATTTTCTTTAGTTATGGGATTTCTTTGGTTGCCTTGGTGCGGGACATGGACATTCACTGTGGTTAACAGTTCTTGTTTTTCTTCGCATTTTTCCTCTGTCTGGATTTTTCAAAATATTTTTCTTCCAAGATCATTTTGCGAGAGAAGGTTAGGAATAAATTTACTTTTTTAATAAATTCATTGACAGAAACAAATGAATAGAATAAAATGAAAATAAGAGTAGAAAAAATAAGTAAATTTAAAAAGTAACTGAAGATGTATATTCTGCGTCTAAAATAAAAAGTTCCTCCTGCACTTATCAGAGTTTTTTGATATTCTAATATTTTTATACATAAATGCACAGACTGAATATAAACAAGGGATGATGAACTAATTAATGTAGATGCATGCAAAATTTACATAAATGGAATTTATCTGTCATTAATAAATGAAATCGATATGGTTAATATGAAATTTTAAAAAATACACTTCTACGAGAGTTTGTCGTAGAAGTCGAAGCCGGCAAAAGTTTGAAGGATTAAAGCTGAACAATTCTGCGAGATTACTTTTAGATACTTAAAATTAAATATTTTTTTGTTGTTGATATTTACGTATTATACCGTCGAGACCAATTTCGCCAAATCAAAAGACTTCGCCAAATATTGTCTTCATACGAGCGAAGATTATTGAGTTTGTGTATGCTAGTAAACAGTTTTCCACTATTGGCTGCATATCGCGGCATTTAGCAAAGTCTGTTTATCTGACAAAATAGATCGACGGAATAATATATTAAGAACCGATTTTTTAAAGTTTTATATATAGGACACTGTTTATATATATATATATATATATATAAATTTCAGGAGAAAAGGAAAATATAATATTCTTACGCTATAATCCTATACATTCCTATTAGAAAAAGAACAGAAACAGACACCTTGCTGGTGCTCAAAATTTACTAAGGATTACTTCGTCAATTAAAATGAATGGATTTTGAACATGTCAAAAAAAGAGGGAATTTGTTTGTGTGTTTAATACTCATTGCTTTCAGTAGAACATATTTAAAAAATGGCTGTAGAAATATTTAAGAGTAATAAATGTTTTTTTTTCTTTATATGTTATCGTAAAAACTTTTTAAAAACAAAAGTAGACCAAATAAAATAAGTAATTCAAATATAGGATTTCAGCTAAAAAATAAAACAAATCGTCATAATGAATCTGAATATTTTCCGGGGGTGAAGTAAGTTAATTATAAATATTTTTAATACTTTAAAATTACTCTCACTTTTCTGGAGTTCATATACGAGTAAAAATACTCACTACGAACTTTAAATAATAAGGTTTCTATCTGAAAACACACACACAGACACACGAGGTTCCGAACCGTAATTTTTTTCGTTTCGGTTCAACTAAATATATATATATCGGTTCAGTTCCGGTTTTCGGCTCAGTTCCGAAGGAGTAATTCTATTTTATGTATATTCTTATTTGTACTAAAAATAAACTTTATCATAAACGAAAATGTAATTATATGGTTGACATGCAATGATGATAATTATATAGTTTATGTTAAAAAAAATATTGATAAGTTAGTTGCAGTAACAAAATTACTGAAAATATATCGAACCGAAATAAACCGATATTTTTTTCTTCGGTTCAGTTCCGGTATTCGTTCCGACCAAACTAACAGTTTTTTCCGGTTTTCGGTTCAGTACCGGTTCAAAGCCCTGCACACACACGCATTTAATTAAAAAACACTTATCAATCAAAAATCATTATAAATTATTTTTAACAATATTATATCTATGTCGATGTTTCATACATGATTATGAACATCACAATATTACAATATCTAACTATCTTTTGTTCTTTTAAAGAAGTGCGGATGTAAAAGTATGAATCTTTATTTAATTACACCATAAACGAAACTTCTTAATGAATCATAAAAAAGTGTACTCTCATTATACGAAAATCTTTATGCGCAGAACTTTTTCTTTCGCTTCAAGATAAAATATACTTAAAAGCAACTGAAGAACTTTATTCATTAACTTCTCTTATTCTTCACAACATTGTTGCTTTTAAGTTTTTTTTAAAGCATAATGAAGAGAGTAATTATATTTCTCTTTATACCAAATATTCCCTTAAAATTATATAGGGTATGGCTACACTATTAAAAATGAATTAGAAATAAACAAAGATTTTCACTTACAGTTTTTTTTAATGTTCTATAAAGAAAAGATAAAAGTTTTTGTTGAATGAAATGCAAACTAGGTGGGGAAACATCCACATTTTGTAATATTCTCGTGTTAAAAATGGTTTCACCGCAAGAACAAGCGCAAGTTGTAGCATGGTTTATCGAATTTGAATCTGCATCATATGTAAAGGGTAAATTTCAAACTACCTAGAAGCGAAGTTCTCTTTAAAGATCCGCAATTGAAAAGTGGCATGAAAGATTTATGAAGTTAAGAATCGTAGTGCAAAAACAAAATTTGGTTACCCTAGCAGAGAAGCTGAGATAGCGTTACTCGTGCAGACCGATGTGTTGCGCTCGACTAATGGAGCGCACATTGAAATAGTGCAACAAAACAATGTAAAAAAAAATTGATATTTTTTTATGGAACATAAAGTACCGTACGTGAATATCTTATTATTTTTTAAAAATTAAAATTGGAAAGTGTACACATACTTTTCGGATATCCAGTATATAATACCAAATTTCTTTGTACTTCTTATTTCAAATTTTTCTCCTTGACTTTTAAATTTGTATGGATGTATTCCCTAATACAGTGCTTCTCAAACTTTCCATATTTGCGACCCAATTTCCAGTCATAAATTTCCTCACCCCCTCCCCTCTCTTACAATAGCAATGTATTGCATGCAATAATAATGTACTTTGACGCTAAAACTACAATACGACTTTAATTATAAACCGTACGAGTTATCAAGATAAGTATTGAATTTTGTATATGATAAGCTCATGGGAGTTGCTAGTAATTACTAAACTTGTTTTTAATTTAGTATTGATAAATGAATTATCAAATACTCTGTATAGTACTGATACATTTATAAGTACATTTTATCAGTGTGAACATGCATTCTATTTTTTTATTATATCAGAATATATTTTGTTTTGCTTCCTTTCAGTAAAAGGAAAATTATTTATTGATCAGTTAGTATTATTGAAAATTTTCATTTAAATTTATTTTCAACTTTTTCATATACTCGCCCCCCCACGCAGGGTTATCACGCCCCTCTCCCAGGGGTGCGCCTCACAGTTTGAGAAACGCTGCCTTACTATTACGCATGTACTACAGATAAAATCAATAAAACTTTCAATCTGATTGCCTATGAGCATTAAATGATTTGATAATTCACGTGTAAAATATTTCTTCATATTTCATCATGAACCAACGTTTAACGCTAACATTAAATATAACTGCACCATAATAACGACTTTTCCAAGTGCTTGTATCAGTGCACTTGACATAACTCAATTGAAAATTTGACATATAAATTAAATAGAATTTTCTCTAATAGCGTGTACTGAACGTTATTGCAACAAAGAACTAACACATAAATAACAAATACTAATAATACCGGATTTCATGTATTAAGTATCCAAATCAACACAATCAAGATATTAATTGATAAAAATACTCTAGTATGATTCTGATTCAATATGCAGAATCAAAACAGGATCGTTTGGCAGGATTTCGAGAATCATGAGAATGGCTCTCTTCACTTACCTTCAACATCTATTAAATTACTCGAATCACTTCACTCTCGAATGCACTGAACTTAACATTGATTAGCGAGCTTCACTGCTCACTTCATAATGTAATTGGCCAAAGCGGAGGCTCAATCGCATTGAATAAATGATGAAAGAAGCCTGAAGCACTGCTTTGAGCTTGGATGCCCGAGTTGACAAGCCGTGTTAAAGAGCTTCGGCAAGCAAGGTTCAGATAATATCTCCATCTGGCCTTTTTCGTAAAGCTGCGTCACTTTTCGAGCAACAGGAGAAGATATTCATCAAGAACACGAGGAGTTTCCCCATGTGACTGTCCTATCGGGGGGAATTAATTCGTCAACAGTAATTACGTTGTTGAGGCTCTTTATTCCCTTTACTTTCTGCCAAATTATCCGACTTACAACCAACGGTTGACTAAATTGTCAATAGACCTTTATTTATATAACATTGATTTGGATCCAGTGGATGTGTGTAATTAACACCATGTATAATGTGTATAATTTCGTACAAAAAACTCCACTGAATCTACCTTTTATTGAAATGAAATGTTTTTTTTTTTTTTTTTTTTTTTTTTGTCAAAACATTTGAACTAAAGTTGTAGAAAGTGAGGATAATTTGAAATCGAAATTGTCACGGCGTTTCGCTGAGCACAGAATATATATGTGTGTTTATGTGTTATCATTTAATATATTTACTTAACATTCTAATATCCCCTTACATGCATTTTTCTCTAAATCCTAATTCCGGATACCATATTTCAAAATGCATCACATTTCATCTCGAATTAAAGTTTTAAAACCTATATTTTGACAGATTTATTCCGGATTCCTCGTTAAAACGATTAGACCTTGAATTTTTGACTGATATATTCACGATTCCAACTAAAAGAATATCTTAACGTGCCCTACTGAGTTGTCGAAACTTTTGCCTAAAACACTAGCGTAATTTTTAAAAATAACTTACATTTCCCTTCACTTAAACTCGTGATTATATTTTTTGTATTACATTTCCCCTGTGTTTCTTTGCATTTCAGTGCAAGAAAAGAAAAATTCTATCTCTTGGTTTTTGACGCTCTTGTGGAGAGGATTCTGAGTCCTTTCTTCAGATATCTTACATGTACGGGCACTCTTTCTCCTATATATATATTAAGTAAATATATTTTGTGGTTGTTATTTGCCCTTTCTTTTGTCACGACTAAACAAAGATGAATGCATTGCACACGCACATATAAAGTTTTCTTCATACAGAAGATAAAAAGTATCATGGCTCCTAAACAGATGGGGACATTTGCTTTTAATAAAGAATATATGTAATGTAAGACTCAGACAAGAAAAAAAGAAAGAGTATAAAGACATTCAAGATTAAGTTTCCTTGCTATTGATCCGATTTATCAATATGCGTGATGGATGATAAGAATGAGAAATAACAATTATAATGGAAAAATGATGTATATAGTGTTTCGTGTTCCTAAATTAGATTAAGAAATAGTCTCAGCTTTCTTAGAAATAAAATCAGTTATTCCTATCCTATGGGATAAATTTACGTATTTTATTCAATGTTTATAGCCAAATAAACCAATTTTACTGATATTAACTAAAATGCATACATATGTAAATCGATGAGATGATATTCATTTTGTGAATTGTAGTTAGTCTCAATAAAAAGGCTTCTTGATACTGACCACATCATCGTTTATTTAATTTTAATATCGGGAGATTTATTTTGTGTGATCCTGTTCTTCCCTTAAATGCAAAAATACAAGTGAGGCGAATTCGTTTTCTAGATTTAAATATTCAGGGGAAAACAGGACAAAACGCTATATAAAAAATATAATCAAGTGTTTAAATCAGTGATTCCCAAAGTGGTCTATATCGACCCCCAGGGGTGTATGACTACCTGAAAGGGGTCCACAACAACGAAAAAATAATTTGGGGGCCCATGAGGGATCTAGGATAATAATGGGGTCTAGGATAGAGACTCTCATTGAACAGAATCGTGACTTAAATGATAATTTGCTGTTACAAGGTGACAGCATAAATTTTATTAAAACAAGGACCATTTCAGCGTTCTTTTCTAGAATTAAGCTAAAGAAGTATAATATTGGAGGCCACGAATTTTCTCGATTTTGCAATTTGTCACAGACACGCAATTAGCCAGGGCGTGTTAATCTACGTTTAACATTTAAATGCCCTTTATTCAGATTTTGAAACTAGGTTTGAGAATATCTTGACTATGGTAATGCCACAGTAGGCAATAAATTCATATGGTCACATCGAAAAAAATATTCAATTTTGGCTTTAAAAAGACATTTATTCTTTGTTCCGAATCATGGAATATCGAGAGAAAGTTTTTAGTTGCTTTTCCAGTGAGAAGGGGTTTCAGCGTGATTGCTAATCTCCAAAATAAAAAAGGAAAAAAAAAAAAAAAAAAACTGGACACTACTAACAGAGGAGGTTTAGGGTTAAACCTCACAAGATTGATGCCAAATGTTGAAAATTTGTTATTGAAGCACCAGATTCATCCCTCCTATTAAAAGCATTTGTTTGTTGTTCAATTATTTTATGTAACGGTTATTTTTTGTATTAATTAAATTTTTAATTAATTAACATGTTCTTCTTTAGTTTTAGACACTATACTTCATTACAGTTAGAAATTTAATTCTGTAAAGTAAGTAGCAATACTAGTTATCAAAATGGCACTTAAGTTGATAAATTTGTAAAAATTAAGTACCAGGTAAGCAGTACATGACAAACATGACCTGATAAACATGACAAGGGGCCTATAAGACAAAAAAGTTTGGGAACCTCTAGTTTAAATGATGGGAGATATACAAGTTATTTTTAGAAATTAAGTCATTGTTTTAGGGAAAGTTTCATCCGTCTAGTAAGACATGTGTAAGGTACCATGATATTTCTTTAATAGGAATCGCCAATAAATTTTCCAAAATTTCAAGGTATAATACTTTTAATGAGGAATCACGAATAAGTCTGTGTCAAAATATAGGTTTTAATCCTTTAAGGCTAGAGGAAACGAGACACGTTTCGAAATAGGGTGTTGGGAATTATGATTTAGAGAAAAATATGTAAGATTAGATTATTAAGAGTAAATACGTTTTTACAGAAAAATATTTTTCAAATTATATATATTTTTTCAAATTTATTTAACGTAGCTTATAATTAATAGAAAACATTAGAAAAACTTACGTTATTTGTTTATTATTCTCTAGTTCTTGTACAATTAAGTAAAAAAATATTTTAGCAAAGAACGGAAGAAAAACTTTCAGATGGTTAATAATTTTGTACAGTGGCTTCAATATGTAATAAAAATATTGTAATTTACTTTTAAAAATATTATTCTTTACAACTCTCAAAGAAAAGAATTTAATTACCCTTATTACGATATTATTCGGAAACATTTTTCGTCGTCTTTTAACTTTTCTACCGCAAACTGGAACAAATTCAAGATCCAGTTTAATCCCCACTATAACAGTAACAAAATAAATTTGCAACGCTTTATTAAAACAAAGCATATTCCTTTGTTCATCTCCCTTATTTCTTTTATTATCATTATTATTCGAGTATTAACATTATGGTACCATTCCTTAATTATTCTTACTTGTCTCCGATATGTAAATTCTGTTCTTTATATTATTTAGTTCTTTTTCCTACTTCTTGACTGCCATTAAGAATGCATTTGGAGTTGAATCATTTTAATTATGCTTCGTGTAAATCTCGAAGAATCCATTGCTTGAAGGGGAAAAAAAAAGATGAATGATGCACAGACTCCAGCCGTTATTGTTAATGATTTTTGCAATTTGCAAGTGAATATAAATCCATAATTCCAAATAAAACAGAAAAAAAACAACACGAAACAAATGGAAAATGGTATCGTGGCCTTTTGTTTGCGCCATGTTGTGTTTGTGTTGACTCTAAGTAACCAAAGGAAATGGATAGTAATTGATTGTGAATTTGCGTTTTCTGTGTCCCCTTTTCCATCTTTTTTTATGCTCTGCTATGAATAATGTTTGCTGTGTGATGGTTGAAGAAAAATGTTTGAGGAAGCAGTTACTTACTTTATCGTGTTTGGAAATATAATAACACATATTAAGAGTTCTGTTGTTCGGGGAAAGAATAAAAACGAGAATAAAGAGAATGAAGAAAAATTTCCAATCGTAAACAGATTCCCGATTTCGATGAAAGGAGGAAGGTTGGAATAAAGTGAGAGGATGCTCATTTGAAATGGAAAATGATTAATCGATTCTTAGAAGAGAGAATCGTTTATTTTTATAAGAATAACTGCAATATATTTATATATTACTGAAGATGCAGCTAAATGAGACAAAAAAAAAGTTTTGTTAAATGTTTAATTAACGTTAATGTTTAAATAAAATTTCAGGCTTTGATAAAACTGTTTCTTGAACTAAAAATACGGAAGTAGAGAATGATATATTTTTAAGCAATCATCACGAAAAGAATTTTGCAGCTGAAATTTTTACATTGCGGTTAAAAAAAATTTCTAATTTCACTTCTATGACATTTAACTTAATTTTAAAATTCAAATATTTAGAGTTTATTTATTTAGAGAAATTAGAATTTATTAAAATCGAGTCTTATGTATTGGAAACTTATTGAAATTTGAGTATGCGTTATTATGTGTAAAGGTAGAAAGTACCGATTTTAGAGTCACAAAAATTAATTACGTTTAATTAAAAGAATTTCATTTAAATTTAACAAAATTAGGATATACACGAAATTTAAAAGAGAATGTTCTTTAAAAACTATTAAATTCCATCATAGTTTGATAACTGAAACTAAAACTAAATATGAGAAATCCTATTAGATGAAACAATCAAAATTCAATGAAAGTTCACACGTGAGTTTAAAAATTTACTATTTAATGCATCGTATGACATTCTCCTTAATCAGGATTCTTTTTCCCTTTGAAAGATTTCAAGATCAAAAACTTAAGTTAAGCAAAAAAAAAAAAAGTTTGATAGTTTTAATGTAAGATTCAAGAATGAATTAATTAGCATAATTCATTATTTTTATTTTCACTTTAAATCTCATATGCTATTTGAAATTTCACTGTGATTTAAACTAAATAATTATAGTAATTATGAAAATCTAAAAACATATAATTATTATTTGAAAATGCTAAGTTAAAAATAATTGATTGATTTTTTTTAAATATTTAAATGCACTTTGGAAATGTGTAAATATTCTCAAAACGTTTGTTGAATAAAAAAAAAATTTATAGTGCGTATTAACTGATGCTAAATGAATGCATGTTTTGCTTAAATTCTTGTACAAGAATTTCAAAGGTTCTATATTGAAAAATTCGGAACCTCGAGACAATATCTCTCTCAACAATGTTCGTCTATATTACGAAAAGTTATGTTTGAAGCAAATTTAATAATTGTCAATCATATTTCTTATGCTTAATAACAAATGATAGATTATATGAATGATATTCCAAATGATTCGTGGTGCAATAAAGATAATCATAAACTTACAAACTTTGAAATAATTAAAAATATAATTAATAATGTACAAATACAAACTCAACGTCATTCAAACTTATAAGTTTGAATAATATAATACACGTACGATAGCACCTCAGGAAAAAAAGCGCTACTATTTCAAAACATACCCGTATTCATTTCCTAAAGAAAACGGAAGCGTGAGAAAATCAGGAACAGACGGACTCCCACGATAGATTTGAAATATATCCATTTCTAAGCATTTTGAAAGGAAATGAGTGATATATGGTGTAGTATGAGAATGACCATGGTCCCCAGGGAGAAGAGGATGCTTTTCGGCCACTTTATGTGGTATAAAATGATTTACAAGTGTTTTCTAAAAGGAAGAATTGTGCACAATATACTTATTCTACTCTTTCTGAAAAAGATGGAAAACAAGTTGGGTGATCTAATAAGAAAACCTTTAAACACTGGAGCTATTTTTGTCTTGGATATATTCAGGGGTAAAAATTTTGACTCATCAATAATTGTTCGAAAAAATGATGTGAAAACTTCTTGCTTCGTAATATTTTTGCAATAAAACAATATGGTATTTCTGATATACTGCATGTTTATTAGAAGTAATCTATTATATTTTAAACAAGTCTTTTTAAAAATCTTTTAATACAAATCATTGTAAAAAAAAATTAAATGAAACTTCAAATATAATTTTTTTTTTATTTCGCATGTTATTATTTTTTTTTTTTTAGTGTTTAATAATTGTTTTTGTAACTCTTGGGCTGTTTTTAGTATGACTGATTTTAATATGCATTTTTTTTTATTTTGTTCACTTCGAAATTCTCCTTCAAAAATAAATCTTTAATTCTTTGAAAAATTTCATAAGTAACAAGTGAAAACAAATCCTTTCCAATTACATCTATCATTTATTACTTATCCTCTCAAGATGTTTTTGTCTTAAAGCTTACAATAAACAGTAAAAAAAAAAAAAATTTTTTTTTCTTAAAATGTAATTCTTTTGTTTTATGTTTCTTATATGACAGGTTTAAAATTAAGAATTTTAGTACTTAAGTGCATGGTAATTAATTACTTTTATTTAATACATAATAAAAAATATTTTTGTAGACATGGGATTTTTAACGACTTAAAGCATCATTAATGATTAATATGGCACAAAAAAAAAAGTCAGAAATGGATCTAAATTGGAAGGGAAAATTTTTCTCACTGAATAATCCTGCCTTATTTATCTTTTATTTATATGCCTTAATATGCTATTTGAAATCACCTATATTTATGAATATCTATTTTCAAGGATGAAGCACATTAAGAATAAAATATTTGATGACCTTGAAAAGTGCAGCTATTTTTCCAGAATCATTTATCAAAGCATTAGCGGCCCAAAAAGGAACATCAAAATAAAATCTGAATAACTTTAATGTGTTTATTACACATATACAGTCAACTCTCGATAATACGAACCTTTCGATTATTCGAAGTATATGCTCAGTCCCTTGAAAAACTCTTGATATTTCGAACTAAAACAATACGTTTTGGTACACTCAATATTTCGAAGTAAAATCTGTGGCTAGCCAGACTGCAACACGTGATAATTCGAATCTTATAAAACATGACTGAACACTCACTGTCATGTACAGTCCTGTAGCAAACAGGTTGGAGCTTACAGGGTTTGCGTTGTAATGTCTCTGCGTGTCTCCCCTGAAACGTAGCCCCTTCGATGACGATCTGTCTGCTGCCCTTTCTTTGTATTTTCCAATTCCTCAGGCGAAAAGACACTTTTATTACAAGGACAATAGACCTACCACACCTGTTGTCCGCCTTCCATATCTTGCATTCAACACGTGGTCTTGCTACACATGTGTTCAGAAAGGATGGTCCGCTATTGTGAAGAGATGTATAGGATTGTGTAAGCATGCATTGAATGGATTTTTTTAATACAGGATTTTTAACTTCTGTATAGTATTTATACTGTATAGTATAAACTTTTTTAAAAGTACCGTAAAAAAATTTTATACATATGTGCAATAGTTGATTCATTACATAGTTTCAAATTTAAATGTGTTGGAAAAAAATTTCACTTCGTGTATTTTGGGAGTTCTTTTCTACCCTTCTTGATAATTCGAAGTTCTTCATTGGTCGACTGTACTTATAATTTTCGATTTTTAAAATATTTTTATTTTATTTACTTATTGTTTTTATTGCATATTGCCTATTTAATTTCTGTTAGTATATTTTAGGGACGATTCAAAACAACTCTTTTGAAGATCAAAGGATCAGGCAAATCTAGTTTAAGCAATTAAGTAATATATTAATATAACGAAGACATGAGTCAATGTTTTAATTCTTGTTAGAGAATAACGATGTTATATTTTTAAGCCAAAATCTTAGCTTTGACTTTTTATAAGTATTATTATTTTTTTTTTTTTTGAATTATTAGTGTTGTAAATTTCATTTTCGCAGTTAACGTCATCTTATATTTCTTCAGATCTCAACAACATGAATAATTTAATACTTAAAAAAATACTACAAGGAGTTTATCGACTTTAAAAATACAGCTTATAGGTTTTCATTTTGAAAAACTGAGTAATCTGGCATTTGATCTAATGTTGGGAAGAAAAATGACATTTTATTTTTGGATCTATTAATTTCTTTTTTAGAGCATAAGAGAAAAAATTAGAAAACTTTTGACAGTTTAGTAAAATATATTAATTCAAAATTTGTAAGAAATAAATAAATCGTGATTGATAATGCTTTTATCATAAGAAAGTAGACGGTACAATCAAAAACCGAAACGTATGTATATAAGTAAAAATATTTTGATTCCATTTTTATTACAATAAAAAAAAATTGGATTTAAATATTTTTTTTTGTCATAGAGTATATCATAAATTTTTATAAAGATAATGCACTACTTTTTTTCTTTATATGTTTTGTCATCATTTAAATATTTAAAGTTTTTTCACTAAGAACAGTTAATAACTGAACCTAAATTCGACAAATATTTGTTCGGTTGATTTGAAGTAAAACTAAAATCAACCCTCATATTTAGAAAGGTTTTCTAAACCTAATAAGTGATGAGAAATGGTATATGTACACAATACTGAATCAAAAGAAGGAATTTTAAAAAAATTGATTTCCCTCAAAGGTTTTTGAAATATTTAGGGGAAAAAAAGTTTTTTTTTTTTTTTTTTTTTTTTGTACTTAAATAAAGATGTAAAAGGAAGGGAAGAGAAGAACTGCATATTTCAACAAAATATGGCATGAAATAAAATTTGACGTCTTAGCACAAAAATATGAAAAGAGGCACATGTACAAATTAATTTCGCGTTTTCGTTTTAATTCCTTTTCAAAAATATAAAGAAAAAATTTGCAAATTTAACTGCAATTTAAGGCAATACCTATCCAGTTTGATTGGAACTTAAAATAAAAATGAATAAATAATAAAAGAAGATAATTAAATCAATAAATAATGAAATAAAAGAAAATTATTTTCTTTACTTGTAAAAAACGGACAGGTTTACGAAAATAGAGACATACATTTAAAAGATTTGAAATTTAATACTTCTCAAAAGAAACAATAATATTATATTTTATGACATAACAATACACTTAGATTCTAATGTATAGTATATTTTATGTTATTCTTCAATGTATATAAATAAATTATTCGAATTATAATTTTTTCACAATGTTTTTCAAATAAACATTTGTAAGTCCATCCACAAAAATACATATTGATGATTCTAATAACATACTTGTAATTGAATCTACCTTTCGAAATTCATGTTTATTTATCTAATCGAAGGAACAAAATCACTTATCTCATTAGATATCATATTAAAAAAAATCTTCATATCCAATTAATGAAGAGAAGAAAAAAAAAAGCTATATGTACACACACATACACAGTACTGAGTGAGTAATAAAAAATGAGTGGATGAAAAAACTCACTTTCCATCAAGATTTCTGGGTCGTTTCTATGTATTCAGTGAAAAAAAGAGTAACATCCCAAAAAGGGAGTGAATGAGTGAGAGATGCTCTATCGGAAAAAAGAGAGGGAGGAAAATTCCTTTCTCCATCCTCCCTTCAGGGATTCGAAAAAGATGTCCTGACGTTTGGTTATGACAGAAAGAGGACAAAGTGATACACGACAGCGTTCACACAAAGAGAGAAACTTAGCTGACAAAGGCGAGACCACTGCTTTTAGTTGTAGTTTTATTTTGGGTCAGGGGGGAGAGGACGTTCTTTTTTTTTCCTTCCACCCTTTTTCGATTTATATATATATATATCCAAGATGGACAAAGGGGGTGTGAAAAAAAATAACGATTTCTTTTTATGATGCTTGATGCGTGACTTACGGGTTAACAAACCTTTTCATTGGAGGAAATAGTTTGTAACAGAACTCATTTTTTATGACTTTCATATTGGTCATTAATTTTAAGATGTTGGAGTGTAAGTGACGGACTCTGACCAGCATTCCCCCTCCCCCCCTTTTTCTTTTTCTTAAGGTTTTGTGTTTTCACACCTTTGCTTTCAGTCATTTTTCTGATGTTGTGCTATTTCGGTTGTTTAAAAAGAATGCATAAGTTATTTGGGTATTTCAAAGTTTTCATGTGCTACTTTGAGTTTTGAATGCTTCGAGGAAAGTTATTTTGCATATATTAGTCTCTTATCGTTTGATTTATAGATATTTCCGTGGGAATAAGTATGAAATTGTAATAAAATGTGCAATAAATGATTATGCAGATATGCATATTCTAAGCGATAAAAGAAGAAAGAAAAACTATGCGCCTTTTAAAACTAATTTATTAATTTAAAAAAATAAAATTATACGTATTAGAGTGTAAGAGTAATAATATCAAAAGTAGGTAGCAATTATATAAATTTGATTTTTAAAAACATTTTTAAAATTTGGTTGCATTATGACTGTCTTAAATTAAAAAAAAAATACAATGTCAGCTGTTAAAGATAAAAGAAAAGTTTTCAATTATTGCTCAAAAAAAAAAAATAATTAAAATTGAAATAAACAAAATTAAAATATCAAAGCAATTCGAAAATAAAACATTGAAAGGGAAGTCATAGAAACATTTGCTGTGACGATTTGTTTACATATTTATGACGAAGAAATTAGATATATATATTTTTTGCAGGTTTAAAGCGAAAAAGACGTATCGTCAGAATCATCGTACAAATGCAAAGTGTTCGCGTGTTTACAATTTTTAAGAGGATGGATGATTCGAAATGTTCTCTTCATGGCAGATTTTTAATAGTCTCCATCGATTTTTCTGTTTTCAAACTGTAATATGTTTATATGTAAATATGTAAATATGTTTATGCATTTCTGAAATGCGATGCTTTATTTACAAAAATATTTTCGTTATTTTAAATTCAGTTTAAAAAGTAAAATATTTATCTCACACTTTCTGGTTAAAATGTATCTCAAAATACTTTTCTTATACGAAAACACACTGTTAATAAATAAAATTATTTTGAAAAATAAAATTTGATAGCAAAATAACGCATGCATGTTTTGAACAACAAATAACCTTTCACCGAAATATTTGTTGCCTGAGATTACAACAAATAAACGAGTTTGTTATTTTTTAACTTAATTATAATAATTATTATTACTGATTAACAATTTTTTATATACAATTATATTATTAAGAATAACACATTTTTTGCTATACAACAATTCGGCCTATATTATTATAGCTGCGAATCTGTTTTCAGATAACTGAATCTGGCGATAACTTGTTAGTATAGTTCATTGATTCATCACGATGTAAACATTTTAGAAAGCAGCTTTAGGTTAGCTACTTTTTTATTTATATAATGAATATATATATATATACATTTATTAAATAGGCAGGTCACGTTATCAGAATGAATGAAGACCGCACCACTAAAAAAGTCTTCAATGCTCAACCAATTGGCACATGAAGAAAGAGCAGGCCAAATCTTAGATGGATTGATGACCTAGAAAAGATCTCCTAGTTTTGAGAACTAAGAATTGGAGAACATTAGCAAGAAGAACGCTGGCCTGGAAAAGGCTTCTTGAGAAGGCCAAGGTCCACCCTGGGCTGTCGAGCCACTGAGGAAGGATATATACATATATATACAGGTATAAGTATATTTAATGATTATAGGAGAAATTATAAAGTATTTTATTACTCGAATAAAGAAAAAGAAGTAAAAGTACACCCGAACTCTGGAACATGCACCCAACTATTTTTTTCACACGATTTTGAAATAACACGTTACATGAATTAAACAAATTTTTTGTTCTTGCACAAATTTAAAAAAAAATCTGGGTTACTTGTGCCTTTTGGATTTGGATGATTTGAATGAGTTTGTGACAGTTTATGATAGTAAAGAAGTTCGAAGTTCAGCTAAGAACAGCTGATTTAATTCAAGAGGGCTTGAAATTTACTACAAGTATGGAACAACATTTTATTACTGTGGAAAATCATTATTGCTAAATTTCTACATCATCTTGTGTAGCAGGATATCAAAAATTATATAATCAACTCGAAGAACCAAAAAACCATCACTAATAAAACTTTACAACAACTAGAAAACCAACAAAGGCCATTAACAACCAACGAAATTCTTCATTTGAATCAAAACCGACAGTTGTCGAGACATATCTGACACATCTATTGATGACAGCATTTTTGATTTATTTCGTATTAAACACGCACACTTGTTATCTAGTAGGGATGAATAGTTGTTAGTTAGTAGTTTTATTCTAAATTTCAATTTGAATACTTATAGATATAATTTTCACCGTACACTAACTTTAATTTTTTTGTAACAAAAATGAATTGTTTTTGTTTTATAACTATGTAACATGGATTTTATTATTACTTTTTTGCAAGGTTTTTTGGAAAAATATTAAGGATTTTTCATTTTACACGATTTTTTAAAATTGTGAGGAATATATCCCCAAATTTACCATAGGTCGCATGTATTTTTTATACGAATTTTTTTACACGGTTTTTTTAAGAACGTATTTACCATGTAAAGAAAGAGTTGGGCGTATTTAAGCCAGAAAACGGATAATTTCAAAAATTTTCTGATATACATAGCACAAAGCCCCAACCTATTTGAAAATAAAGCTTATAGCAGAGAAAAAGAAAATGAGATGGATTCAAACGACAATCAAAGCACGCGGAACAATATGACATGATCAAATGTGGAGGCAAATAAGTTCTTAAAAACTCGTCGAGATTACAAGAGCAGTTCATTTTAAATACTACTCTGCAATACGTGACATTAATCTCTTTAAATAAAACTAATATAAAAGGAAATGTGAGAACGGCATCAAATGACGATCAAGAGACATATGGAACAATTTTTCTTGATTAGTGTGAAACCAATTAAAAACTCGAATGCATTTCTTCGTCTACCACCCCTCCCTTTTATCTGTCTCCAATGCAATCTCCCAGGGCCACATTTAACTCGTCATACTTTGCTTCCTCTCAATTTTGTGGAAAACGTGGAGCTCTCGAAGAGTGGGCCCTGTTCTTCGTGGACAATTGATTGAATGATAGAGCACGCACTTTCGTTTATTAGGCCCCTATTCAGGACTATTAAATGCGATGGAATAAAGCGTCGCATCACGAATTCTTCTCTTAAGAGTGAATGTGCGAGGAATTTGATTGCCTTTGTTTCACTGGATGAGGACGTCTGTCTCGATGGGGAGGAGGAATAAAATATTTGGGCCAAATAAAAGGACAAAGGAGCCGTTGCTTGATTATGCTTGTCGCCAATGAAATAAAATGGCGCTGAATATTTCTAGAAGTGTCTAGAAATGTTCTGGAGCATTGGATTATAGCCTTTAGGAATTGTGTTCTCGTATTCAGTCAGTATATTAAGATTTAATATAACATTTTTAATAGATTACGATGCAAATTTTTGAGCTAATGGTAAATTAGGGAAATTTATGAACTTATCTTCTTAATATATATTTAGAATTTATAAACATATTGTCGCCAATTTAACGAATTTATTTTGACCGAATGTTTTGTTCGTTAAATCGGGGCTATTCGTTATATAGGGGATGCCAACAAAATACAATTTTTTTGCACTTACCTTTTGAAAATTTTATAAGCAGCCACACAAAAAATATCCATAGTTGGACATAACACACTTTTTTTCAACTGCTAAAAGTACTTATAGTGAATTATAACATACCAATTGATTGGAAATTTTTAAATACTGATTAATAGATGTATGAAAATCTTTCAGGTTCCTGACTCGTAAAAGTTCTTTTTCTACTTAATGCAAAGAAAAAAAATACTGCATCATTTACATCCTGCTACATAAGACAGTATGTTTTCACAGTTTCCAAATAATGTAAAACGAATTAATAATGTAATTATAATTTCTTGATAATAATGGAATTATTAATGTAATTTTCAAATAATTTATTAGAAAATGTAACAGCTTTGTTAGGAGTTTCTTTATCAATTTTTGCATTAGAATCGCTAATTATTGACTCCGACAGTCAAAAATTTCCCTAACGTGAATATTTGCTACATACTAGAAAAGTCTTTTTCTGTTTCGGACAAAAAAAAATGCCATTAAAAAATCTAATTTCTTCTAATAAAAACTAATAAAAAATATTTCCAAATGCTGAAATAATTCATTAAATCGGTGTTTATTATTCGTTAAATAGGGGTTTTCGCCTTTATTCTAGTCGGGAAAGAGAAAAATTCGTTAAATTGCGAAATTCGTTAGGTAGGCGGCCCGTTAAATCGGGGTCTGACTGTATATAAAGAAGAAAAGTGACTCACTCATCACGATATCTCAGAAACTATTGAACCTACCGACTTGAAATTTGGTATAGGCATGTTCCTTTCAAGTAGTTGCGATCCGCTAAGAACGGGTTTTGCAAAAAGTAGCCTTTAACGGGGTGTTGTGATGGTATAAGGGGAGTTATGGTTAAGAAAATCCTGTTTTTGAAATGTTAGACCAGCATACATGAAATTTGTAAGCATGTTTCTTTTGTGGAATAGAGATCCATTAAGAATGAATGTTGTGGAAATCGAATCTTATGCAGAAAGCGAGGAATTACTGGGTTGTATTCATAAAAAAAAATTCCCGTTTTCGTACTAGACCTACAATAAATAAATCTGGTATGCATGTTTCTTTTGTTTAATTGAAATCCGCTAAGAATGGGTCCTTTGGAGGTCGGTTGTCAAATTGTGCTATGGGGTTTATTGTTCAAACCCCGTGTTGGGTGAGGTCGATTCAATCTTACATCCTTTCAGTGAGTCGATAAATGAGTACCAAGTTCGTTACTAAACTTGGGAACCAAACACTGAGGGTTTCACGTTAGATTGACCTCCTGATCAAGACATTTGCTCAAGCACCTAAGTGCTGAAGATCATGAAAATTAAGATGGTGCAGTAGGTCTTGGCCCTCTATGGGCTGTTGCGCCCCTGAGCTTAGTTTATATATATATATATATATATATATATATATATATATATATATTCTTAGCACTTTCTAAAACAATTTTCTAACTGTTTTATTCCCAGTTTCCAAAAAACAGTTCATATGTTTCGTTGGTTATCCCAAAATGAAGGAAACACACAAAATATTTTGCACCAGCTAAAACTAGTAGAAAGGAATTTGTATTCGTAAAAAAGGTTTCTAAAATTCTATGTTTTAACCGATGAAGAGAGATTTTTTGCATCTCAAAGCTCAAATGAAAAAAAAATTGTTTTGCGTATCTATTATTAATTATATTTTGACAATATATCGTGTATTTTTATCTTCCTATTTATTGCAGATCATTAATATTACACGACAGGCCATTTCCTATTTTCAAATTAAAATCAAAGACTCACTATTTGACAAGACTGATGTCGAAATAAGGAAAAGAAAAATCATTTTATTTTCAAAAAGAATAAGTTAATCGAACTAACCAATTCAGAAATGTATTTCATTGCTCTCGTATAGTAAAATAATTAATCAAAATTATTTTTAAAGTTACAGTCTGCAAAATGGCAAATTTGTTTATTTATTTATTGGCAATTAAATGTTACTTTCGCTATTACTCAAATAGCACTCTCAAGTATAGATTTATTATATTATTTTAATTTCTGTATTATTAATAATCTTTATTGTTTTTATCGATGCTAATGCTGATTTCATTGAATCTTTGATTAACTATTTATTTACTATTTAAAAAGAAATTGTTTTTTTTTTAAATACTTCTCAAAGTGAAGAATTACCTTTCAAATTTGACTTTCGCGTGCTTTCTTTTTTCTTATGAGCAGCTTCAATGCCAGAATTCATTTAATAGAAAACATTTTGGATAATTCATTTTCACATTTTGGTCATAATTCACAAACTAATACATACAAGTTTTTAAGCTTAATTAGAATGTTTTGAAGTATATGCTATGTAATTCAAAATATTTTTAGCGCGTTTTTCACATAGTGGAACAAAAGCGCTATTAGGGCGTAAATTTCATCTTCGTCTTCGTTCCATATTTTGTCGTACCTTTTTCTTAGCCAATAAGCAACCAATTGACCCGGGTTTTCGGCATTTGGTTGCATTTGTGCCCTAGATGAGCCGAATCATATTTAAATTTTCCCATAGTTGTCCCGAATTTTCCGATTGTAAAATACAACATGTGAAAAACGCTCTAAAATTACTTGGCCATGCCAATGATTGATATCTTGTTATTAATCCTTTCAAAACGTAAACCCTCTCACCCCGCAAAAAAAAAAAAAAAAAAAAAAAAAAAAAACGCTTACTCTTAAATATAACGGGCTTTTACTACTCCAGTAAAATACGTTCAACACGAAAACGCTTAAGACGAAATATCAGTTAACACGAAATAATACAATGATAACGACAAACTACTATGTGTTTTCATGCTTTTTTTTCTCTTAACACGAAACGAAAATCGCTTTACAAAAAAGATTTCCCTTCTGGGAAGAAACAAAATATGGAAAACACCTACTGGATTAGACTATTCTACTGTATCATCAAAAGAATTTGTTGCAGTAAACGATAAAAATGTGTGTAAATCCATTATGACAGACGAAGAGATATTGGAGTTTGTTCAAAGTTAAAAAAATATCATTGATGCAGATTCCGAAGACGTAAATGGAATGAATAACGCAACTCCTGTTCCTACGCCATTATAGAAATGAGGTACATCATGAAAAGTATGCGCAGTTATTTAGACGCACATACCATAATTAAAATGAATAACAAAATGGATGACATCGAATAATTTGTTGACGATTTGATGCTAAAAAAGACAATGTAATGAAAAATATCAGATTACTTTCCAAAAACTCAATAAATGTTTTGTTTTTCAAAAACCTTGAAAATTTTGTATTAAATTTCTTTAATTTCTTGTGAATATTTTTGTCTCATTGATTTTTATATATTAAATACATAAAAATATACATATCCATTTAAATAAAATAAGTTCTGATAAACTTACTTTTGTTGATTTATGAGATTTTCTTTCAATATCATGTAACACGAAATTCTTTTAACGTGCAAAAATATTTCAGTCCTCTCAGTTTCGTGTTAAGCAGTTTTCACTGTATTTAAATTTTAAATTTAATTTTAAAATATGCTTATAAAGCGAACATATACTTTTCTGAAAACAAATTATTTTTCCTTGACAAATTTCAATGGTGATATTGTAACGTACTTATAAACAAACATAAAAATATTCAATAAATATGAAACATTTAAACTGTTTAAGATTTTAAACATTCATTAGCATTTAACAATTAAATCTAAACGAAGTAATGGAATGATACTAAATAGCAAAAGTTAAATAACATTTAATTCATTAATGACCTAAATGACTTGTTACTCTTGTACAAAGTACGTTTAATTTTATAACACTTTCTTCTCGGGTCATAATAAGTTTTTCCAATCCAGTTAGATAATGGTGCTTTTAATTTTTCTGCCGTCAGTGAATAATTATTACTTTACATCTAATTACACTTACCTTTTTTAACAAAGATACTCGTAATAAATTGTTTTTCTTGGCACTGCAAAGCGAATTCAATAAATTGATTTTTCATTCAGAAACAGAACTTATCATTTACGCCCTTATGGATATATTGGTTTCCATTTTCAATAGACAAATAATTACTTCAAATGGCGTAAGTGCAAGGAAATTAACGGCTTAACAAGGGTGGGGTTCTAATGAAGATTGACAGCGTTTCCTTTTTCGCAGCTTATCCCGTTATTTAAATGTCCGATAATTGGTTCTCTTATCATTTCATAGAAGCTTTGGGAAAAATAGTGCATTATTGTTTGTTTCATAAAATTAGTTTCAGTATAAGAGGCCTATTTTAATCTCTCTAATGTTCACGAAATATCGAAAAAATTGGGTATTTTGTAAACATGTCATTAAATAAAAACATTAGAACACATATATATCAAACATTTCCCCATTTAAATAGAATTCACCATTAGTCCTAGAATTGAAGGTGGAAAAATTCATTGGATGGGGGAAATTGAACATGAAGCTGACGGTTAGGCAGTCACAGGTTCATAAGTGCATTAAAAAAATTTTAAGGTATCCGACTGGTTGCGACAACATTTTTTTTAAAAAAAAAAATAGAGGTATGTGGATTTTTTGTTGTTGTTTTTAGATTTTTTTTAGTTCATTTAAAGAAAAATATGCTAAAATTAAGAAGAGAAAAATAAATTATTGTAACTAAAATGGGAAAAAATGGGTAAAAATTGACAAAAAATAACATAAACGCGGTCCATTCTGTACCAAAGATTTATAAACAAATTTTCAATTCTGATGTGTTGCTATGTTATTCATTGTCGAAATGACCTTCAGGATAAGAGATATTTGAATTTTTACAAAAACTAGAGCACTTTATCTCAGTTCCTATATGAAATTGCTTAAAAAAACAGTGATTATATTCACATAAGGGACTGTAAATTTTGTAATAAAACAGTGATTGATAAATCTGAAAGTTAAAACACTTCTACTATTATACAGAACTTACAAAAAAATTTCAGTTAATTATTTTCAAAACTTTTTTAGCTATCGCTGACCCCGTTTGATTATTTTCAAAAAATCACATTTCGAGTAAAACGCGTTTTAAAGTATGACACCTTGCTTAAAAAGTAATGGCATCTGCTTTAACTAAAACACTTGTAGTGTTTGTTCTAGTGAACGGAAAATAATAAACTTGGTATTTTTATAAAGCTACTAAGATGGGCTATAAAATAAAATCATAAAAAAATTGTCAATTTTTGGGAAAACTGACAATTTTAGGGTAGTCGGATACTGGTAAAATGAATTAATTACTCACTTATTACTTCTCAATTTAAAATTTTAAAAATTTCGTCTGCATTGGATATCGATAAATTGTTACATTATTTTTTTTTATTTTTTCACAAAACATCTTGAGAATTTGGGGTGCGGCTTAGAATTGATGCCGGCTTAGATTTTAATAGATGCTGTAAATGTATGTGTGTGTGTATCATAAAACTATAAAAAGGGTGATTAATAGTAAATAGGAATAAAGAATCAGAAGGTTAGTTGTGTATGTATATTTCCAACGAGTTAAAAATGATCTAATTAGACTGATAGACATATTAACAATTAAATAAAGGTATTTTACTTAAATATTTGCGTGGCATTTGTATTTATAGATAAGTTCAGATATCACAAATTAGGATTTAATACATGTATTTATATGTATAAATGGTTTCGAGCGATGTCAGAAGTTTAAAATTTTAGTTTTAAGAATAATTCTCCTAAGGCTCGTTCGCGTATTTATTTTTTATGATTTAATTTAATGTTGAGAAAAAGAAAACTCAAACGAGAAGTGTTAAAGTCAATCAACTAAGACTCACCCAAAGGCGCTGAGATTCCTTTCTGAAAAATGTAAATTTAAAAGTTTAAGAAAAATAAGTATTATTAAAATTAGAGATATGGCGCTTGTTGATTTTGCTCAGGCAAAAACAATGCTTTAAAGCTGAAATCAAATTTCTACTCCTATGTGACAATTGTAATTCTTTTTCAAAGATACCGTTATATATTTAGGTCTTTAAAAACAATCTCTATTCAAAACTACCTGCATTTTACTTTTAGATTTTATGTATATAAAAAGGAGTTTTATATTTTTTCTCAACCATAAGGTGTTAAAGCCTTATCAGTCACGACTTAGCCAAAAAATGCCTCTTCGGACATTACACACAGAATCAGATGATACTCCCTAAAAATTGACTGAGTATAAAAGCACAAAAAGATAATTATTGACAAAAATTATTATGGTATATTTAATAATGCTTTTAAAAAATAACACCTGGTTCAAACCACAAATGACGTCAATCATTTGTTTTGAAGATACCACTATGTACGAGTTTCTTCCTTTGTATAAATAACGTCACTTAAATACTATCTGCATTTTACTCTCGAATTTTATGTGCATAAAAAACATTTCCATATATTTTCAATCAGAGGATGTTAAAACCTTATTAATCAAGGCTTGCCGAATATAATTTATAACTCGAATATTATTCATAGAATCAGATATTCCCTATGGAAAACTGGCTATATTAAGTTCAAAAGGACAAATTACAGTAAAATCCGGCGTATAACCCGCACTTTTAACACAAAAAATAAGATCAAAATTTACGAGTGAGCGTTATACGCCGAGTATAAAAATAAAAGGAAAGATAAGCATAGATAAAAATTAGACCTATATATATCGAAATACTGTTTATTTAAAAGAAATGACACTCTTTATATGAACTTAAATGGTTGAAATTCTAGAAGTATACCATTTTTTTCTATACCTTGGAATAATACCTCGAAAAAATGACTTCAGAACATAAGAGCATTGCATATGTATATTTCAGGTTCCTTCGTAAAAAAGGGGGTGCGCGTTATACGGCGAACATTCCTAAAAATTAAAAAAATGCAGTTCGAAAGTATAGGTGCGCGTTGTACGGTGGATTTTACGGTGTTAGTTTAATTCCTTATGTTATTCTCAACAAATAAAAAAGAAAGAAAAAAAACTAAATCTAAATATTTTAATCTTCAATCACGTATGAAAAGTCCAACTCATTTTCTTTTTTAAAACATACCATTATGTATTACTCCCTCTGAAAATGATGTCGATTCAATACTACCTGCATTTTATACAATAAACTTACGTACGTTTAAAAACCAATATTAATTCCCCCCCCCCCTGCATTTTCAACTGGGGGTGTTAATGCTAATCAACCACGATCTAATCAGACCAGGAATGCCTACCTCACGCCTGGTGTGCGAGCAAGGCACCAGGGTCAGGATTAGACTGACAGCGGATCAACCAAAATGATACCCGCACATGGTTGGCAAAGAGGGGATCCACTTCATTTCGAAGTTCACCTGACTGAGTGCTAATAACTTTCTTGGAGAGGCAAGGTAGAGGTGTTGGAAAGGCCAAGGTTACCCGGTTGGGACCAACCTATTTTTCACACTGGCCTTGGGTCGTTTCTCCTCTTGTGCTTCTAGGTATACCAGCCGGAAAAGTGGCTAGTGTCTGGATATCCATCTCGGGAGGATCTCTCATTAATTGTGGTTTTCCAAAGCCTATGGAAGTCTAGCTTCCCTAATGAGCCAAACTCAGCGATTGGGATTTGGAGAGGTGGGAAGTTGTGATCGCGGCGGGGTGCTTGTTTGAAAGTGTTTATTGAAGTCGTTAGAGTTTCTCGACTTAAAAAAAAACCCGTTAATTTCGAATACTTAATCAAAAGAAGCGACTGGAATTTATACGAAAAAGAAAGCAGTTTTGTAGCATATTTTATTGATCAGAAAAAAAAAAAAAAAAAAAAGCAGAAGAAGAGAAGATAAAAATAAATATAATTGCTGAAAGTTATAGAATGGAATTCTATGTTAAATTAATATTGAATACGAATAAATAGACGAATAATTCAGATAAATTACCGTAAAATCCGGCGTATAATGAGCACCTATACTTTCTAGCTGAAAATTTTCATTTTTAGGTATATTCATCCTTTAACGAGCACACTCTTCTTACTAAGTAACTTGAAATGCACGTTCGCAATATTATTATGTTGAGCTCATCTATTTGAGGTATTATTCCAAGCTTTAGGAAAAAAATAGTACATTTCTAGAACTGCAACTCTTTAAGGTATCCGCAACCCTAAAATTGTGAATTTTGACAAAAATTGACGAATTTTTTTTATATAATTTTATTTTATAGGCCTCTCTTTATTAGCTTTATAAAAATACCAAGTTTATTATCTTCCAGTCACTAGAACAAAAACTACAAGTGTTTTAGAAAAAGCATATGCCTTTACTTTAAGCAAGATGTCATACCTAAAAACGCGTTTTACTGGAACTGTTTTTTTTTTAAAATGAAAATACTCAAGCGGGACCAGTGATTGCTCAAAAAGCTTTAAGAATAATGAACTGAAATTTTTTGTGTATGCTCTGTATAATAGTAGAAGTGTTTTAACCTTCAGATTTGTCAATCATTGTCTTATTACAAAATTTACAGCCCCTTATGTGAATATAATCACTGTTTTTTTAAGTAATTTCATATAATAACTAAGATAAAGTGCTCTAGTTTTTGTAAAAATTAAAATATCTCTTATCGTGAAGGTCATTTCAAAAATGAATAACATAACATATCTAAATTGAAAATTTGTTCATAAACTTTTGGTACAGAATGGGCCTCGTTTATGTTATTTTTTTATCAATTTTTACCCATTTTAGTAATAATAATTTATTTTTCTAGCCTTAATTTTAGCATATTTTTCTTAAAATGTACGAAGCAAATTTAAAAACAACGAAAAAATACCCATATCTCCACTTTATTTTTAAAAAAAAGTTGTCACAAGTAGTTGGATACTTTAAGTCAGTAGTGTAACGTAACGGAGAACATTTGCCCCCCCCCCCCCTGCAAAGTCAGGTTCTGGGCTCCCAAGTTGGATTTTACAAAGAGTAGGTACTTGGCAGCAGTCAAGGCTTTAGGCACCCTAGAACCCTGCTTCCTCCCCCTCCCCACAATGCGGGGATTGTGAATATGTACATTACGCCACTGCTTTAAGTTCATAAGGGGATTGTCATTTCTTTTAAATAAACAGTATTTTGATCTTTGTAGAAATATAATTTTTTTTCTATGCTCATCTATTTTAATTTTAAAAGCTCTCATTTTTATATTCTGCGTATAGCGCGGACCCGAAAATTTCGATCTTATATTTTGTGTTAAAAGTGTGCGTTATACGCTGGATTTTACGGTAATTAATATTTTTAATTTGCTATAAGCGTCCTGATCTAATATTGTGATTCATTGAGATGTTCCCAGTTTATCTACTTCAGGAAGAATGAGTCTACCAGTACTTTTTTTTATTATATTTTAAATAAAGAATATTGATTACACGTTCAAGTACAGTTCTGTAGAATTAAAAATGTAGCATTTTTTGTTGTTGTTATTTTAAAAAAGGAATGTGTTCTTAACATTTTCTTCGAACAACTGAAAGCATTGCAGTTTTAAAAGATCCACATCTTTTACGTAATTTTAAAACTAGCATTTCTTAGTTTAAAACTATTCTCGAATTTTCGGTAAGTTTCATTAAAATTTGTGTACAGTCAGTGCTCACGATCATTTATACCAAAATATTGACAAACATGGTCACCAAAGAAAGAATTTAAAGAACTTTTCAATTTTGTTCACAAAATTCAGTGGCGTACACAAGTGGTGTCGGGAATTCAACCCCCCTACCTCTATAGAATTTTTATTTTTTTCCCATAGAGAATACAACTCAGTGCTTTCGTCCATGTGTTTTTAAGAATTACCCCTCCCCCTCCCCTTGTGTACGCCACTGACAAAATTAACTATCTTTTTCTATTGATTTCTGAATAGAATTTTCTTAGGAATTTCTTATAAAATTGCTTTAAGAGACAGACATTTCTGTACAAATGCCAATTGATCCAATATGGCATCATCAGTTTCTGAACCTTATCGAAAAGGTCCTTATAAAGCAAACATTCAAATGAATTATTTCCTGTCAGCTAGTCATAATCATACACCAATTAGAGAATAATCCTGACATGATTCATGTGCCGTAACTAATTCATCCCGTGTGGGCGATCTTCTCGCCTAGGGAGTCAAAATGACTCTGACTTCCGCCCTCGGTATGTAACAACTTTTGCTATTTGTTTTGAGGTTTACAAGAATTTCCGGAGAAGTAAATGCTACCAGAAACCTGAAAAATATTTATTGATGTCGCTTTTCCAAATCTCAAAATCTTGTTATAACGAAAAAAAAAATTATGAAGGAGATTCAAAGTAAAATAGGATTCGCTTTTTATGGATTTAGAAATGAGAAATATTTATATGCGTTCTTGTTCGGGGACAAGAAACTTTATTTTTTTTTGCAGATAAATTTTTATTGTTTCATCGAAATTTTATAATTTTAAAACGATTTTTGTTTTGATCAGTTTCTCTAAGGCATTATCTTAATCTGTTGTTTACTCAAATGAATTGGCAAATACTACTTGTGATAATAAAATACAATATACAAAAAGAAAAAAGTGGCACATTTAGTAAACGAATAAGAGCATAATGTAATCAGTTCTCAGATTTTTTACAGGAAGACACGATGCCGTTTGTATTAATTACACATATCAACGATTTTTAAAAAAAATAATACCAGATATTGGAAATAGATGTGATTTCTATGAACTATACTTGTTGCTGTTTCTTATCCCACTTGATCGACAGAAACATTTAGATCAAGTCCATGAACCCGTGCGTTTTTAGACATTGAAGAACTGTAGCAGGAGTTGAGAGCAGCTGGCTCTTATGGCAACCAATACAAGCCAAGATGTGGGCAGGAGCGGCTTGGGTCGCATTGCAGTTATTTGAATGAGCTACACATAAATCTACATATGAAAACAAAACGCTTGTAGAGTTTTGAGTGAAGTATATATTGTACTGACAAAGAAGCTAATATTAATTTCTATTTTTCAAACAGATTTAAAAAAATACATTTTAATGTATGACGGTCAGTGAAAAAATGTTTCCTTTATTACAAAATAAACTTAATCTCTTACATGCTTTTTCTCAATCCTTTGGTGCACAAGATCATGGTTTCTTTTTTTTTTAATATTCTGCTCATTTCAATTTGAAACAATTATAACGGCTATCTTCAAGTTCTTTGACTAATCCTCTAGGGCAAACTCTTTTCCGTAAATTGTTTGATTTGAGAACATCTTTTTGCAAAGGAACCGTGATTTATGCAGCTGCAGATGAATGGTATTATTTAAAGTTAAGTGAATCGTGTAGGAAGATAGTAGAAACCTGTGTTGATGCTAATTTGAATTAGTTCGATTTATAGGAGACTTGCGGTTCGAGTCCTTGAAATTGTATTTGCGTCTCTATAAATAAGTATCTTTAGTTATAATTAATTGTATAGATTAAGACTGATTCTCTGCAAACGCTATCTTAAGAATTAGTATTAATTGAAAGTGATAGTTTTTTGTGTACTTAAGAGATGTCTCCTCCTTCGGATAATACTCACACCAACGCAAGCGGATAGATAGCTACAGAATCCATTTTCTCATCATACAATTATTGTTAATATACGCCTTTCATGGTTTCACAAATAAAACCAAAATTCGCCTTTGAATTTAAAAATGTTCTTTATTATTCAATAATTCTAAACTTTAAAGCACTGACGTAGCTGGTTCTGAGGGGCCTTGTATCAAAATTTCTTCGGGGCCCTTTTTTAGATAAGAGGGCCCTGTTAATAGGACTGTAGTTACGCATGTTGGGGCCCCTGTAACTTGGAGGCTCCGTATCATTGATACGGCGGTAGCTACACCCTTGTTTTAAGGATGCAATACGATAAATACAGGTATTTGAGCTTTTAATCTTAGTTACATTAATACTCCATTATTTCTCCATTTGAAAAAATGTGTGCAATTTACGTTCCATCCTTCACATGAGGTGAAAATAGCGTCATACAAGAATTCAAACATTCATTGGATGGCAGCATTTATAATGTTGACTAGACTAAAGCCTAAGAAAGACACTGCAGACATTAAAGGCCTTTGGTTGCCCTTATGCCAAACATTGTTCAGCATTTCTTCAATATAAAGTGCTGCGTGGGAAATATCTGAAAGCTTTCAGGACGATTAAAATGGTTCAGTACAATGGTTTAATAAATAAGTCACTTTATGGTAGCAATGTTTTAAATATTATAAGTTTTCTTCAGTTCAACTTTTAGTAAAGTAACATTTGGAATTCCGAAATCTTCCGCTGGTAATAACCTCTTGCCATAATTTCAACAATATTCACAAGACAACCATTTCCAAGACGCCTAAATCCCACATTTTTCACCATATCTCGGTGCAGACGCATTAAATTCGACGTTCTTCATACAGCCTGTTTCATTCTAAACCGGTCGCAGGGAAAACTCGTGCCTGTCCCACATCTCTGCAGAGGGAAGGGGGGGGGGGGGAGGAGAAAGCCGCATTCGCTGCGAATCGTTTTGCTTATCAGATGAGAAAGCGTGAAAAGTAACATCATTATAACGTAATTGCTGCCAACGTTCTGTACCTCTTCGCCTTCTATTCTGCCGCAGATATCGGCGCCTCAAGGTCAGAGGATGGCATTGAATGACCGCCTTTCGAATATCGTACAGCAGGTCCTACCAATATATCGGCACAGGAATCTATACATTTTTTTTTTATTTTGGGGGAGGGCCAGCGGAAGGAATTAGTTAAATGACATCGTAGTCTGCGGTATCTGATGGAATTAACAATTGTTGTACCGCCCGAGGTGTTGGAAACTCTTACCAAAAGGCGTTGGGTGTAAGATAAATTTGAATACTAATTCATTCTATCTGTAGATAGACATACTTTGCAGTTATTCTTATTCAAGTAGTATTTGCCAGTGTGTTAGAAGTCGATTAGGAGATAGACGCTGCTTCATAGCAAACGAAAATAAATCCGTGCCGCAAGAGGATTTTACGTAATAAAAATATACAGATTTAATGCTTGTTTTTTAAAAAAATTTCGCGTGGTCTCAGTTTGGATTCTTTTTTAAAAAACAGTAAAGAAATTTAATCCTTCTCTTCAATTACTTGAATTTATCTTCCTAGATCTTAAACGAGATCAAAGAAATCCAGGTTTCATATATTGTAAGTTTGCGATATATATGTTGTTAAGATAAAAAATTAATAATCTAAAACGTACATGAAAAAAAAAAGCAAAGTGAAAAAAAATTAGAATGAAAAAGTAAATGAAATAAAACTAAAAATATAACGTTTTTGCTCCATAATGTAAATTCATGCTGTATCATAGTTCCAGTATTTTTTATTATTATTAGATGGTATTTATAGATTATAATAAACCATCTAAGAATTAACTATGGCTTTGCATTCTAAATTCCTTAAAAAAACATAAACATTCTCTAGATTGCTTTAAGTTATATTTCCAAGAAATCCAATAAGGTTGCAGCAAGTTTGTGATTTCTTAGAAGATAGGGTGGAAAATGGACAGTATATAATTAAATTAAAATAATAATTTAACAATATAAACAAATTGGAATCAATGACGTATTTTGAATTTAAATAGTAGTAATTAATCACTGTTGTGGAGATTAAAATACGATGAAACTAAAGAAATTAAAGACCAACGAAACTCAAGTGAATTTAAAGATTCATACATTGTTAAAGTAAAATAAATGAATAATGAATATAAAAATGACCTCTTGACAAGCATTTTCCATCCATCCTAACACTTGCCATCTAAACAAATCCAGTAAATAATTTCTTCAAGGCATTTCTAGACTCTCCAGGATATTGTCAAAGAAATTACCAACTATTGATGATGAACAATCATACCACATAACGTACACACCAGGTTACGTAAGTTGGATTTTGCACATTTTCTATAATTTCTACTTAAGGTATCCGACTACCTTAAAATTGTGAATTGAAAAAAATTGACAATTTTTTTATGATTTTATTTTATAGATCATCTTATTAGCTTTATAAAAATACCAAGTTTATCATTCTCCGTTCACTAGAGCAAACACTACAAGTGTTTTAGTTAAAGCAGATGCCATTACTTTAGGCAAGGTGTCATACTTTAAAACGCGTTTTACTCGAAATGTGTTTTTTTGAAAATGCTCAAATGTGGGGACAGCAACTGCTCAACAAATTTTGAAAATAATTCACTGAAATTTTGTGTGTATGTTCTGTATAATAGTAGAAGTGATTTAATCTTCCAGATTTATCAATCACTGTTTTATAACAAAATTTACAGCCCCTTATGTTAATATAATCACTGTTTTCTTAAGTAATTTCACATAATAACTAAGATAAAGTGCGCTAGTTTTTATAAAAATTAAAATATCTTTTATCCTCAATTCTGATACGTTGCTATTTTTTTCAAAAATGAATAACATAGCAACACATCAGAATGGAAACACTGAAAATTTATTCATAAACTTTTGGTACAGAATAGGCCCCATTTATGTTATTTTTTGTAAATTTTTACCAATTTTCTCCCATTTTAGTTAAAATGAATTCTTTTTCGCGTCTTAATTTTAGCATATTTTTCTTACTAAACAAATCTAATATACTAAACAAATCTAAAAACAACAAAAAATATCCATATCTCCATTTTTTTTTTTAACAAAAAGTGTTCACAAGTATTCGGATACTTTAAAGTGCATTATTATCATTCATATAAACAATGAAATTTGTTGTTGCTGCCATTTTTCAAAAGCGATCTTCAAAAAATGCGTTGAACCTTAGCTTTTGGGGGTCAATGCATATATCTCCGAAATAAAAAACATCTCTATTTATTGTGAATATTTTATAAATTCCCAAAGAATGCTTAATAAAATTTGTTAAAAACTTTTGCTTATCAATGTAAATATGTTTTACATACGATTTTAGTTAGATTGAATTGGATAAAATTAAAAATTATCAAAACAATATTTAAATGCGTTTAATTACCACACATTAGATACTTCAGAGCGACTTAGAGATTTATTTTGTAGGCAGAAACTTTTAACTAATATTACTTCTTTGCGCATGGATAGCACCAAAAAACATAATAAAGAGTTTTTCTCGGAAATTTATTTTTCAATACCAAATAATCATACAAATTTCGAAAAAAAAAAGATGCTCAAAACATATTTAAAAACTGTTATATCATTTTTATGTTTCATTCCGAAAAAAATATTTCTACAGTAATCAAATTTCTATAAATTTTTGTATGCTAATAGGATTATTTTTTTCATTTTATGAGCAAAGCAATTTTAAATTGTTAGAAATTAAAGGAATACCAGTGGATATGAATACGTTACAAATAATTGATACAGACAAAAATTTCGGTGAATGTAATATATAAGTTACGGCATATACTTTCTCTTTTCTTTTATAAAATTATAACCAACGTTTATGATTATAACGATATGAAAGGGGGGGGGGACAACAGCAAATATGAGTATACTTTTAAACAGTAAATATGTTATAATCACATTTAAATAATTCTCCGAGTTTAAATAATTCCGAGTAACAATATGTATTGTTTCATATTTAAGAATTATTGAAAACGCGTTATGTACAATAACACATCAAAAAGGTATATGGATATATAATATTGTTTGAAAAGAGAATTCAAAGATCCAGTTTCAATTAAAATACTACGAATTTGAATTTAGTTTGAAATAAATTCTAATGTAAATAAATCCGAATGTGTGTGTGTGTGTGCATACCAAGCAATGTTCATATAACATTTACTTACTCTTTGGTATGTTTATTTAATATAATCAGGATTTTGCTGCAGATCCAATAGAGCAAGCACAATTGCATTCAGCTTTGAGATTTAAAACCATAGTTATTTCTTTATTTTTAGCTTTTAAAGATCATGCGATTTTAAGTCATTTAAATTTCCAGAATCTGGCATCAGTATAACTGCATTTTCTGTTTCTGTAAGGATTAAGAATATTTAATTACAATTCTACGCAAAATTTCAATTTTCTTTTTATGCTGATGAGACTTGCTTGTCATCTCCTCAGTTATTACTGACAAACAGAAAAAAAGCGTATAGAAGAAAACAAACCATGAAATTAAATCTGTGAAAAAAATTATGCAATTTATTTTCTAATGTATATTAAACTAAAAAAGCAATCTTCACATGTAATTAACTAATCTACCACAAACTTATATATGCTAAATTCATGGACAGAGGCATAGGTAATGATTTCACTCGTAAATTCTCTTGTTATTCTGAAATCGTTTATTCCTCAACATTAATTAGGGTTAAAAAAACCGAGGAAACCTTACTAATTTGCATTCCAATTCGCTTTATTATTAGTGTCTGAATTGACTAAATTTCCATGTCGACATTTCTGAATGACGGATAATTTTAATACGTATATACTTTTTCTTTATAGATATTTTTGGGAACTTTTTTTTATTATTATTATTCACATCTGAGTGACAGCAGAATAGGATTTTCCGTCGTTCTTCTATCCACTTTACAAGGAGTCAAGGGAGAAAATAATAATAGAAATACCAATAAAAACAAGAACCCAATTCCGTCTACTTCGATGACAGATTATACAATAAGTCAAAGTTGCAGATGGTGTTAAGTTTTTCGGAGAAGGTTGTATAAAAAAAATGAAACGAAAAAAAAATATCATACGTATGAAAACTAGAAAGGGGATCTGTCTATGTATTCGGATGGAATTATAATTTGGGACAAAAAATAATATAGCTAAATAGCGATGAAAATTCTTTTAATTGGCTTATTGTGTGAGTAGTCTTCTCAGAATTTAAATCTCGATGCAAAATTAAACGCACAAATTTTTCTCTGAATTATAGTGATGATTGTTTTGATGTATTGCGAGGTCTTTGGGGAAAGAACGCATTTTTTTGTTGTATATTATCATTATCATTATTATTGTTTCGAGGCGGAATAAGAGGTTAAAAAAAGTACAGCAACTAATTTGAAACAAATTAGAACGGCAAACATCTTCGTATAATGAGTAGTATATTTAATTAAAGAATGGCTTTAGTTAATTAATTATAAATGGCAGTAGTACATTGTTCCATTTTTATTGTTAAGAAAAATAAGCGTCGAATGATAATTAATTAAAACTATCTATAGATCATCCTTTTTTGTTTAAAAACAATTCAGAAGGAGTAATTATGAAATGTTTGTATCTTTTAATTTCTCACAGAATGTTGTTATAGAAAATATTGATATTTTCAATAGTAAGTTTCAAATAAATGGAGATATTTTGCTCTTTTATTTAGCAATTAAAAAACAAAAAATTATTCTAAATTATGAATTTTATTGATGAAGTTGAGAAGAAAAGTGAAAAGGTGTTCTTATTCCTTTTTCTATGTTTTTTCTTCTCCCTTTTATTTTTTGACTAAATGCTTTTGGAAAAGTTTAAAGTGCTATAATGGAATTCGAATATATCAATTTCTATGTATAGAAATATTATATTTAACTATATTAAACGCAACAATATATTAGTTAGTGATAAATCCAATACCATTTTAAATCAGAATAACTTTATTAGTCACTGTATTCAATGGATACCCAATTAATTTTCTTTACAATTAAATTTCTAATGGGTTTTAGTTAAATGACAAATTGTAATAATATTTGCATTGGATTTCAATTTTTTAAAATCTATAATGTTATTTATTCCTCTCATTAATTTTCACTATATAGTTAATTATCTACATACAGTCACAATACGGTGCTACAGGTTTTATAAAATTTAATACATTTTATTTTATATTAGAATTGCTATATATAATTGGGGATCCTGTTTATTCCAATAAATTTCCTATCAATATTTTAGGTTTTTAAGTATAGATATTCAGCGATATTCAGCCTTTCATCCCTTCAGTGGGTCGATAAATGACTACCAAGCTTGCTTGGGAACTAAACACTGGGGGGTTTCGCGTCAGACTGACCATCTGATCGGATCATCTGCTCATGTACCTCAGCATCCAAGGTCACGAAAGCTGAGTTGGTTACAGTAGGTCCTGGCCCGCATGGGCTGTTGAGTCACTGAATTTAGTTTAGTTTAAGTATATATATAGACTTACCTTTATATTTGATCTTATTTTTACAAATTTTTACTTTTATGCTGCACTATGCTTCGTTTGTTTTGTAATGTTGGGAAATATTAACATGGTGACGTGTTCTCGTTATAAATTTACTCATCAGTATTTCATACAAATATTTTTAACTCTATATTATAGTAAGCAGTTTTTATTAATTTTTCCTGTTTTACAGTGAAAATCGTTTAACACGAAACTGAGGGGACTGGAATATTTTTCCGAATTAAAACAATTTCGTGTTAAAGGACATTGAAAAAGTTATATACATTTAAAAAAAATAACATTTATTAAAGTATGTTTCATTTACATAGATATGTATGTATGCATGTATTCGATAAAAATCAATGAAACAAAAACATTTGCAAGAACTTAATCAAATTTAATGCAAAATTTTCAAATTTTGAAAAACAAAGCCTTTATTATTGTGTTTTTGGAAAATAACCTGTTATTTTTCTTTGAATTTTCTATTTTAGAGAATCAAATTGCTCGATGCCGTCCATTTTGTTATTGATTTCACCATTAGAGAATGCGCGCCTAAATAACCGAGCATACTTTTCTTAATGCTCTTTATTTTGGATTACGTGGAAACATGAGCTGCATTATTCATTTTATTTTCATCGTCGGAATCTGCATCAATAATATTTTTTGAACTTTGTACAAACCAAACTCCAAAATGTATTTGTTTACCATATTTAGGGCTGTACACACATTATTATCATCTATTGCAGTGGTCTTCAGACTTTTTCGACTTACGTAACCCTTATAATTATAAGGGTTTTCGGGGAACCCCATTCCACACACTTTTAGATGAATATACATATAAATAAGATATTTAAAAAGTAGAATCTCTCTCTCTAAGTAGAATGAATATTTAAAACAGTATTTCTCGCGTTGGGAAACCACTGCTTTAGCAACTTGAGTGGTTCATGCAAACTCTATAGATAATGTGAATCCATTTTGCTTACACATTTATAATTTTCTTTTTGATTTTGTTTCGTGGAATCCCTGGGTATGGCTTGTGCAACCCCAGGACTCTGTGGATTACAGTTTGAAGATTACTTATCGAATGTGGCGAATTCTTCCAATGATATATTAGGACAGCCCAATCAGGGCTGGCATTTTTGGTATTTTGCTTATTCCCAGAAAGGAAATCTTTTTGCGTTAAGCGATTTTCGTTTCGTGTTAAGAGAAACAAATGCTTGAAAACACATAGTAATTTGTTGGAATCGTTCAATTATTTCATGTTAACCAATATTTCGTTTTAAGCGTTTTCGCGTCAAACTTATTTCACTGTATTTTATTTAATTAGCATTTTACTTTCTAGTAATTACATACAGTCGACTCTCAATAATTCGAAGCATATGCTCAGTCCCTAGAAAAACTCTTTATATTTCGAACTAAAACAATACATTTGGGAATAATCAATAATTCAAAGTAAATCTATGACTAGCCAGACTACAACATGCAATAATTCAACGTTATCTTATAAAACTCTCGACAATTCGAACACTCACTATCATGTACAATTCTGTAGCAAACAGGTTGAAGCTTACAAGAGTTGTGTTGTATTGTCTCTGCGTGTCTCCCCTGTAACGTAGCCTCTTCAATAACAATTTATCTGCTACCCCTTCTTAGTGTTTTCCGGTTCATCAGGCGAAAAGTACACTTTTATTGCTTTCCTTCTTCAAGTGGACAATAGACCAACCGCACCTGTTGTCAGCCATCATATCTTTCGTTTAACACGTGGCCTTGCGACACATGTGTTCAGAAAGGACGGTCTACTATTGTGAAGAAGATATGCGTAGGATATATATACTAATGTATATATTGAATGTATTCTTTTAATACAGGACTTATAATTTCTATATAATATTTATATATTGTATAATAGGTACTCTTTAAAAATACTTTACAATAGTTTTATGCATATGTACAATTGTTTTATTACATAGTTCCAACTTTAAACGTGTTAGAAAAAAAATTCTCTTCCTGTATATTGGGAGTTTTTCCTACTCTCTTGATAATTCGAAGTTTTTCATTGGTCCCTTCAATTTCGAATTATCGAGAGTCGACTGTATTTATAATATTTCTTCCTTTCCCTATAGCCCAGCAGTACAGGCAAATTACAGGTGAAGGCTGACTGTCCAAAAAACATTGTTTAATCACGCCTTCTTGGTTCCTAAGGCCAAGAGTTTGCTATTGTAGAACTGAGGCTAATATTTTTTACTCTATGTGTTCTGTCTAATTATACTTAATATCATAATTATTTGTATACATCATTATGGATTTATATATATAGGGTTTTTGTACGAACAAAATATTTTTAATAAACAACATTCCTAAAGAAATGAATATATTTTATTTATAGCGTTCCTTCTAATTGTTACAATTGTCATTTCTATATTGTTATTCATATTGCAATTTCTAAATCAATATCATTATTTATATCGTCAGAATCCCTTTACTATAGTTTTAACTAAATGTGTGTACGGTATTTTTTTTAAATAAAAGTATTCTCTCTCCATTGGTCTAATGAACGTCGTTTGAAAGTCTAGATTACAAAAAAGTGAAAGTAAAAAAAAATTAAACTATACACATAAATGCTTCATTTATTCAATAAAACTACGGTGAAACATAGTTGTATAAATGTTTTTAAAAAGGGTTTTGTAATTTATTCGCGCGTACAGTTACTATCATAATATCGGTTTTTGTCAACCATCAACTTATCAAACTTTTGATATATTATTTGTAAAACGGAGAATACATTGTTTTCTATTGAAAATAAAAATATTCTTACTTTTTATTTATACTATAACTTTGCTACGAGTATTCATTTCACAAATTTTTTCAAAAATATATATAGTAATATAGAAGATATGTAGTTTAGAGGGGGAAAAAGATTCCTAAACATTATGTTTACAAAATAAATACACATGTACCAATAAAAGATTACAGTTTTTAAACATAATCAAAATAATCATTAAATTTGGTCTCTTTTTAAATAGAAAGTTGGAGAAGCGTTTAGAGTAAATTTTTATGTTCTCATTTAAATTAAAAATTCACTGAATTCCTGATGAACTTTGGAACTCCTGAGAAATTTCCACCAACGAGAGCTTGCGATTTTGTTTCACTACCCTTTTCAGAGTTCTGCGGCTGCGTTCACCAAGTATTTTCGGCCTACCGGTTCGTTTTTCTGCCGTTTCACTCTGCCTCGACGTTTCCACTTCACAATTACATCACTCACAGTAGATTTAGGCTTCTGCAGAATGTCCGCGATCTCACGAACTGATTTCCCACAAAGGTGGCATCCCACTATACTGCCGCGATCAAACTCACTAAGCTCCTTTGACTTACTCATTGCCTCACAAACGCATAAATACAATCTGACAAACCACTACCAACACTTTTATAGCTTTCAATTACGTATCAAATTGCGTCACTCGCCAGAACCACTTTTTTAAGGCGTGTCCGGATACTTTTAGCCAGATAGTGTATGATAGCGTGTTCCCTGAAATCACATATATGTAATAATGGTCTTGAACAGGTTAAGTACGGCACCAAGTAAGTGGATACTAATTGCCGCAATGTAATTTTGAAGTCCAGTTGCCTCCCCAGAGGGAGACACCTGAGCTCTGACGATGCGAA
>BMAO01021259.1:0-39754 GCA_019973975.1 Trichonephila clavata
TTTTTATATTAGGTGTACAACTTTGCTTCCGCCGTTTTGTAATAGATGGCTGTAGTGGTAAGTGGTAGTCGAAATAAATAGATCGTAGATAGCCTACAATAAGCTTAGGTATTTGTAAACATAACGCCATCGAAATATTAGTCGATTTGTTTCGGCATCATAAAGTTATTCTCGATTAAACATGTCAGCTTACGAGCCAAATTCTCGTCATTTGCGGGAGGTTTTAATTTTCTGCTTTGATATGAAGAAATCTGCGGTTGAGGCTCATAGAATGCTCTCAGATACCTATGGTGAGGCCACTATTAGTGAAAGAATGTGCCCAGAGTGGTTTCAACGCTTCAAGAACGGTGATTTTGACGTCGAAAACCAGCATGGCGGTGGAAGAGAGAAGGTTTTCGAAGATGCAAAATTGGAGGCATTACTTGATCAAGACTCGTGTCAAACGCAACAAGAATTGGCAGGATCATTAAGAGTGACGCAACAAGCCATTTCACAAGGCCTGAAAGTCATGGGAATGATTCAGAAACAAGGAAATTGGGTGCAGTACGAGTTGAAGCCGAGAGATGTTGAACGGCGTTTGTTTGCTTGTGAACAGCTGCTTGCAAGGCAAAGACGGAAGGGATTTCTGCATCGCATTTTGACTGGGGATGAAAAATGGGTTCATTACGATAATCCCAAGCTCAGAAAATCATGGGGATATCCCGGCCATGCTTCCACGTCGACGGCCAAACCAAATATTCACGGTTCCAAGGTCAAGCTCGGTATTCGGTGGGACCAGCTCGGCGTAGTGTATTATGAGTTGTTAAAACCGACTGAAACAATCGCAGGCAATCGTTATCGAACGCAATTAACGAGCATTGAAAGACAAACGGCCGCAATACAAAGAGAGACATGATAAAGTGATTTTACAGCATGACAATGCTCGACCCCGTGTTGCGAAAGTGGGCAAGACATACTTGGAAACGTTGAAATGGGAAGTCCTACCCCACCCGCCGTGTTCTCCAGAAGTTGCTCCCTCGGATTATCACTTGTTTCGATTAATGGCACGCGGCCTGGCTGAGCAGCACTTCCGGTCTTATGAAGAAGCAAAAAATTGGATCGATTCGTGGATCGCTTCAAAAGATGACCAGTTTTTTCAACGCGGGATTCGTACGCTGCCCGAAAGATGGGAGAAAGTAGTGGCCAGCGATGGACAATATTTTGAATCATAAATGTATAACCAGTTTTTTACAATAAAGCCTCGAATTTCGGAAAAAAACGGCGGAAGCAAAGTTGTACGCCTTAATATATACTTATATTTACACTTAAAAAAATGGAAGATAAAAAAACATCAGACAGAGAGAGGGAAAAAAGATACAGAATTCTCACTCTGAAGTTAAACGTCTGAAAATATATTATTGAAGATTAAAATCATTATTATACATCAACAAGTTACTAAAGTTTATCATGAATAAATTGAGTTCCATTCTAATCAAACTCACAGTTTCTTCTACTTATAAGCAAGATAATTAACTAATTATAGTATTAGTTTACCAGGAAAATCCTAAATTTCAAGAAACTTTTCAGTTTTCCAAATTATACTTGAGCAAAATATTAAATTACTTCAAAGTTTGTCAAAGAAATGCTAAATCAGTACTCATACCATTCCAAAATTTGTAACTTATGTATTAAACTGCCAAATAATTTTGCCATTCAAAAACATATCAAGAACTTTAAAAAATTATATTATTATTATTATTACTGTGTTCGTGAGCAATGATGCCTATGAGCAGGAACAGTTCCAGTTATTAGATGTATATTGCAACAACATCCCACAGAATCAAATGTCTATACATAAAGCCATATTTGGTTTCATGATCCTAATTCTCAATAAATATACAATTGATGCAAGTACTCTTCTTGGGTCAATATTTGTAAGTAACTCAATGCAACAAATTTATTCAGGACTTATAAGCAGGATAATAATAATATACATGAGTCTTTTATATTTATGTAAAAATAAATCTAATGATATAAAGCAAATGTAATCTATAATGATAAACCTTTTACAAATTGTGCAAATACCTATAAATGCTTATTTGTAATACATAGTAAAAAAATTTTTACATCTGTTTGATAGGTTTATGCCACAGTCAAACTCTGAAAAACAAATGTTCTGCTAATAGATACCACACAAATGCATTACAATTATTATTATTATTATTATTGTAAAAGAATAATGGATTCAAAAATGACTTTTTTATTTTGATCATGTAAGAGTGAGCAGGACTTTTATATTATATATATGGACATAAACATATTCTATTATACACACATTTTTATTAAAAAGTTTTAATGCCTTAATTTATTATCATATTTGGAATTCAATTCTCGATAAATCATATCGTTTACCTAAAATAGCGCAGGGAGTAGACTTTCAAAATGCTGCATAATTTTTTTACATGTAATTTTACAAATGTTAAGTGATTTTGACTTCTAATGTTTGAAAATGGTACTTGATTCACACATCATAAAGTAAAAGCATTAATGAAGCTGTAGTAAATTAAAACCATTTTCCATTTCTATAGTGAATGCTTCTCGAAAATATTTTTTTCTTTTCCCCTGTAATATTCTAAAATTATTAAGTAAAACAAATTTTTGATTTATATGTATGTTTACTTGTTTTTGATACGCGCGACATATATGGTTACATATCAGATTTTTGCATCCTAATTTTAGATAATTAAATACTGAAGTACCTCTGTTAATTACTGTGAAGATGTGTAAAATTTAGATTAACTAAATATATATTCTATTGGGTGTGTGTTGGACATACCTGTCCTTAATTTTACCAAAAACATATCAATGGGTTGCAAAATATTATTTTGGGTGGACATTAAGGTATTTTCAATATTTAAAACATTGAATACACTAAAAAAATCTCTTGCAATGAAACCTTTTATTAAGGTTTTCATATGCAAATCACTATTTGCAATGAATTTATTTTTCTGTACAATATCCTTCTGCTTCTATTCTGTTTTGTAAAAGGCAAGCTTATCCAGGAAGGAATGGAAAGTGCTGGCTTTAATCAGAATGTAACGTTCGCTATCCTTGTATTAAAAGAAATTTTAAAAATATTTTACATAATTATAATTGTATATGTAACTACTCATGAATTTTAAGCTTATAAAGACGTAAAATAAAAATAACATGAAATTTAAAATGTCAGTTGTAGTATAGTAAAATTGATAAGCAGAAATTTTCTTTTATCATAAATGTTTTTTTAATATTGGGAAAAGTTAATGCAATCAGTGTTTTAAAAATATAAATAGATACTTGCTTCTCAATTTCTATATGATCATGGCCTTCAGTATTGAACTGATTTATTCTCTGATTTCTGGAAAAATAGTGAAATATGAATCTCACAAATTATTAAAATTTATTGTATGTTCTTCACCATTACAGCATTATACATTTATGGATACATATTTTTTAAAGTACACATGAACTTCATTAATTTACTTGTATTTGTAAGAGTATTGTTCTGAAAATTACAAAACAATGACTTTGCTGAGCCAATTCAGTTTAAAATTCTTATCTAGGTGCTTGTTAAATTAGTGAAAATAATTATATAAAGAGATAAAAGAGAAAAATGTAGGTGAGTTCAACTGGGTACTTTTTCATCAGTTAGAAAATCAGAATAGGTCCCAGAAGTAGTACCCTGGTTTGTTTTTTTGTGTCTGCAAAAGTGAAATGCTTTGAAGTCGACGCATTTATCAACATACAGTATAATAAAAATTCAAATGACTGCAGCATAGAAAATGTATAGATATATATTAGCATTATACACACACAGTTAGGAAATGAAATGAACAAAGTTATGATGATATTTCTATAAATTAAAAAGTATTTTGTATTGCTACTAAATGGATGGCAAAATTTAGGATTGAGATTTTTTTCCAATAAAATTTAACATAACAAAGTTCTTTATTTAGACAGTTTAGTTTCAAATTTTTGTCCATACTGCTTATAAAATTGTCGATAAAGAAACAAAAGCAAGTAATATAAAAAAATAATAAGTCATTCCTTCTTAGGTAAGAATTTTATTTTAGTTTCTTTTTGTCAAATAATTACAATTAATATATATAAATATGTGTATACGTATAACAGAATCACAACATTAAGTGGAAATTAATTTTTTATTAATTATCATTAAAGTATTGCATTGCTATCCAAAACAAATGTTTCAAATTTCAGTTTAACTGAATGTTTTATTGGATACAAGTCGTCAAAATGGTCGCTATATCGCCAAAAATGATGCCAACATAGATGTATTTATAATTCTTAGACTAATTGTTTTATTAACTGTAATTAAACTACTGTATTGTCAACCAAAATAATCATGTACATAAAATTTCAGCTCAATCGAGCGCTTCAAAATGTATTTTACTAACGATTGAAAATTTGAACAAGATAAATAAATATATCGAGAGTGTGAACTAATAGTAGGAATTGGGGGGGGGGGAGAAAAACCCGTAGGTATATATAATCAACTACATACTTAACAAATACAGAGCATTCAGAATAGATCACAGAAGTGGTACCCTGATCTGTGTATGTTTGCAAAATTAAAATTCTACGAATTCGAAATGCTCAGAAAGTATTTCAGACTCTTTTGAAAACTTTAAAAGTTGTCAGCGTATTTGATAAAAAAAAAATATTGAAAATGAAATAATTAAAAGTACACATATTTCAGTCGAAAATTCTTTTGAAACATCTTTTTTCATTTGTTTTTGATAGTAGATGCAAATCCGAAAATTCCGCCAAAATACTCAGTCGAATGAAACACGTGGCTATTTGTTTTGTATATCATCACGTGATTATGACGTCAGGTGTATTGAGTCCATTATAACTTGCCCATGTTAGATATTAAGAAAGAATTTATTTAAGTAAAAAGTATTTAATAAGAGTTTTCATATAAATAATACATGGAAGTTACGAAAATTTAAGCTTTCCTATATACTATGAGAGATCTGGTGAACAGAGCAATTAAGAAATTACTTGCAGTTCCCTCGGCCAATAGCAGCCTCGGGAGGTAGGTCTGCCCACCCAATGGGGTAACAGCTATTCGTGGAGTGGAGTGAGTGTGAAAAGTGTGCGAGTTAAGTCTAAGAGTTCTCCCTTCCAGCGTGTGGAGAGGGAGCAATCTCATGGGTTGCTGCGTTAATGTGTTAGCTTTGGTCCTATGTAACTAGTTGAAAAAATATACTGCATATTCCCAAAGTCAATCATTGAGCATAGACAGCTCCAAGCCTATTTCGCGGAACATAAGATGCGGTCACACATTTTTGAGATGGACCACACTAAACAGTTAAAATGCGTGATCAGAGGGTTACCCACTGATTTTAACCAAGACGAACTGATGCAGGAACTTCGGGGTTTCGGGTTCGATCCCAGTCACATCACCTTGTTGAAAAACAAGCAAACATGCCACTGTTTCTGGTAACCCTCGCTAGGAACCCTGACAATCAGGGCATTTTCAATATTACACATATTGGATTTTTTTAGAGTTAAGCCTGAGCCTCTAAATAAATCTAAAATGCCTCCTCAATACTACAAATGCCAGGAGTTCTATCACCACTCTATTTTTGGCAACAGAGTGCCTAGATGTTTGAAATGTTCAGGGGGTCATCTCACCTCTGATTGTAAAAAATCCATTAAGGCCCCAGTTAAATGTGCAAATTGCAGGGGACCGCACCCTGCAAATTTTTCAGGATGCCCCAAGAATCCCCATAGCAACACAAACAACAAGAAGAAACAACATACAAAACCAGTCTGACAGTTGAATACCGGTGCACGCGCCCAGAACACCACACCGCCCCAACAACTGTACTCAGCTGCAGTGAAGAAGAATACAAGACATGAATCAGTTGACACAGCAAGTTTGATGTCTCAGATGGCTCAAATGATGACTCAGTGGGGACAAATGCTGTCCATCCTTCAGGCTAAAATCTAAAATTAACATTCAATAATAACGCGAGCAGGAACTCTCTCAGGTTTTTTAGCTGGAATGCCAACGGCTTGAAAAGAAGCATAGTGCTTCGTTTGTTAAGTTCAGAATGTTCTTCAGAACATTTTCATTAGAAGCGATTCAACAGTTCTTGGTTAAATATTTTATTAAGCATGAGGTGACAACGTCATCTCACCACAGCAACAACACCAGCAATCATATATACAGTTACAATAGTTCAGTTCAGTTCCCATACATATACACAGTTTCAGTTATCATGACACATAGAAGAACTTAAAGATTGCATTCTAGATTATCCAAGAAACACATCTTCGTCGTCGGACCGAGTTAGCATTCCAAATTACACTTGTTACAGAAGTGATCGTACAACGCATAGATGAGGTGGTACAGCCATCTTTGTGAAAAATTCCGTTAGGCACCACGCCATAGTTAGTAACTCACACACCTTTGAAAATACATCGGTTGTCATTCAAGCAAGAAACATCACAAATATTACTGTGGCGTGTATCTATAGACCTCCACACGGTTCCATTAATACTACTGAGTTAGATGCAATTCTCAACCATAGTAACAAAGCCTTTCTATTTTTTTATTTCAACGCCAAACACCCGAGCTGGAATCCAGGCAGGTCAAACACAAATGGAAATATTCTATGCAATTGGGCTATTGGGTCTGCATTGGATATTATCGCCCCTGACACTCCAACTCATTTCAACACCTATCACACTAACAACATTTTGGACATCGGCTTTGCAGTTAATTTGGCTCACACTGATGTTTTTACAATTAATACTCTTAGCAGTGATCACAATTCAGTTATTTTTGATTTTGTTACCAATAATGTTTTACCAGAAATACTTAGAACTTTAAAAACTACCAACTGGACTAATTTTCAAGAAATAATTTATCACAACATACCCGGTAACCCCAGGATAGATGATTTAGATACAGCCGTTCAAAATTTTACCAGTACGATTGCTAATGCTATTTCTGCTTCCACTTCCACTAGAATAATTAACACGCCTTACCTCAGTCTTCCTGACAACATCACAGAGTTCATGAGGGCTAAAAATAGATTTAGAAAACTCTGGAATCAAACCAGATACACACCATACAAACGTGAAGTAAATGCTCTCATTAGACAGATCAGGATAGAAATCGATGAACATAAAAACAGGACCTGGAAAAATTTCTTATCAACTTTAAATCCTCAGAATAATTCCCTCTACAATTTGCATAGAAATATGACTAAAAGAGCTACGGCCATCCCACCTCTCCATGGTCCGAGTGGGTTGGTATATTCAGATTTCGATAAGGCGCATGCTTTCAAAGAGACACTTGAAGTCACTTTTCAGGAAAATGCAAAACCCTACAGTGACGACAAGTTTGAAGAAGTCGAAAATTTTTTTTTTAGTTTTTAACTATTTCGACAACTTTACAACAGACACTCCACCTCCCCTCACTTCCCCTACTGAAGTCCGAGGCATTATTAAGAAATTGCAGAATAGAAAAGCTGCTGGCCCAGATCAAATTCCTAACATTGCTCTTAAATATTTAAATTTAAATGCTATTACACATTTAACTAAGATTTACAATCAATGCCTCATTAATAATCACTTTCCTACACCGTGGAAACAAGCAAATGTAGTCATGCTGCAGAAACCAAGGCAAAAATCACACGTTTCCACAAGGCTACAGACCAATTAGTTCATTAAACGCCACTGCTAAAATTTTCGAAAGAATAATTTTAGTGAGAATACAAACGCACTCAAAAGCCATGGATTGCATTCCCCCGGAACAACACGGGTTCCGGGAGGGCAATTCCACGCTACACCAACTGATACGAGTTACAAATATTATTAATGATGGATTCGCTAGAAAACTATACACTTTCGGTGTCTTCCTTGATGTCAAGAGGGCATTCGACAAGATGTGGCATGATGGCCTCACATACAAGTTAATTAAACTCATTTTCCCTGGGTATCTATAGTTAAAATTATACATAATTATTTACAAAACAGAACCTTCCGGGTTCGTGTAAATAATACATACTCAAATTACGGTGCTTGCCAAAGCGGCACTCCCCAGGGTAGTACCCTTTCACCGTGTTTGTACATCTACACTCATGACTTTCCACACTACTCCACAGTTAGTACCTGCCTGTTCACGGATGACTCCGCGGTGTTAGCATAGGGTTCCCAGCTCAAATACACATTACAAGCTATACAAAAATTCCTAGAAACATTAGAATTTTGGCTTACAGACTGGATAATTGCGATTAATGTTGATAAATCTCAAGCAATAATTTTTCGGAAAGGGGGTCATTGACCCTCCCTTCCAACTCACACTTTTTGATGGCAACTTCCAGTGAGTCTCGGTGGTCAAGTGGGCTTACACTTAGATAGCCGACTAACCTTCAAAAACACATTGACTATCTCGCAGAAAAATTCTGGGGAAGAATTCATTTAGCTATCTCCCTCGTTGGGAGAAAGTCTCCTCTATCCTTAGAAAATAAAGTTATACACTACAAGCAATTTTTGCCCCCAGTGATTACCTATGCCGCCACCCACATGAAAAAAATCCAAGTTGTTCAAAATAAAATACTTCGCATCATGACAAACGCACCTTGGTACGTTAGAAATGATGTGATACACAACGATTTGCACATGGAGCCGATATCTAGTTTCATCACTAAGTTAGCTAGGAATGTTTTTAGAACTATAGAAAATCACGAGAACCCCATTATCAAAGCACAAACATTATTCACGTATCCACATCCTAGATTAAATTATGCATATGCTACCACAAAGTGGACCTTACCTCTTAAACCTCCTTAATTACTAAATAAAACACTAATTTCATACACTAACAACATCAAAAACGCTCTACTGCACCGAGACTGACTCAGAGTGAACTGTCACTGCTCACCCACTCATTACTGATTGTCCTTCTTTTGTATGGCGATCGTTTTCCCTACCTGACCTCTTCCTCCACTTGCACGCCCAGCGCCATCAACAGGTGGTCGCCCGGCCTGCCGTCCGTTCGGCGGGGTTGTTGATTTTTTCATTACTCTCTGCAAGGATTTTCTTTTCTTCTAAACTGAGTATAAGCGCTTCGCGCTGGCACGCGATAATTCTAATTTTCGTTTCGTTTCGTAAAAAATATACTTAAAAGAAATAGTGAATGAAGTTGAATGGTAGTATGTAATTAATTTAAAAGGATGTTTCTCTCTGGGTCTGTGTGTGTTTGGTGTTGGTGTGTACTTCTCGATAATTTGTATCGAGGGGTTATCTGAAGTGTCAATTTTGGTAAAAAAAATTTCGACAGTTTTTGCATAAACTGCCGGATAGTTTTAAAATTAATTGCACGTCTGAGGTCAGCGTTTCTCATGTACCAATCGGCACGTATAATCTGCCTCTGAGTTTTGTTCTATAGAATTTCTAATAGTTTAATGTGTTCTTTAGCTGCTAAACCCCACACTGGGCAGGCATATGTTATGATTGGTCTTGGTAGAGAGTAAATAAGTAATTTGTTAGATCTGCTTAATTGAGATCTTTCATGCATTAATGGGGTCAACGAGATGGCTTTTTTAATAAAGTTGCCTCGTATGCGTGTTACATGTTGTTTGAAAGTGAGTCTTTTATCCAACGTAACACCAAGATACTTGGTGTGCTGAGACCAAGGGATTTGTTCGTTATGTAAGAAAATTTTAGCTTGATTGATGTTGAAGTCTCTTAGTGAAAAGGACGGCTTCCGTTTTTGCAACATTAAGAGCAATTTTCCACCTGGAGAACCAGTCCTCTAGCGCTAGGAGGTGTCTGTTGAGTGCTCTGGCAATGAGAATAGGTTCTTTATGAATCACCAAAATTGCGGTGTCATCTGCGTACATACACAAAATTGTGTTGTCATGAATCGGAATGTCGTTCACATAGATATTAAATAAGAATGGGGAGATTAAAGTCCCCTGTGCTACCCCTGCCTCTGTGGACTAGGTAGAGTTGATTCTGACTGAAAAATTTCTGTTAGTAAGGTAGGAAAAGATTAGCTTTATCATTTGGGGGGGGGGGAGTCATAATGTATTAGTTTGTAGATAAGTCCTTCGTGCCATACGCGATCGAAGGCTTTTTGGATGACAAGGAAAACCGCACCAGTCGATTTTTTTATTTTTGAATCCGGACTTTACCGTCTCTACCACTCGTAAGAGTTGGTGAGAGGTCGATAAGCCGGATCGGAAACCGTGCTGCTCAGGGATGAGCAGGTTCCTCAGTTTGGCGTGCTCGTATAGCTTTTTCAGTAACTTTACTGAGGATAGGAAGTAGTGCAATGGGCCAGTAACTGACTGCCTGGGTCGGATCTTTAACGGGCTTAAGAATTAGTATGACTGCTGTGGTTTTCCAGAGACGAGGAAAGTAGCCGAGTTTTAGGATGTTATCAATGATGTTAGTTAATTCAAAGATAGGAAGCAGCGGGGGGTGCTTTAACATTTTATTCGTGATTTTGTCCTTACCCACTGCTTTTTAATGCTAGTTTTGTTAATAAAATCAATAATTTCGCTCGGAAGTGGGTGGGGGTGGGGGAATGTTAATAAAGTTATTAGCATTTTCTAGATAGGTGTGAACGACATGTGTTATTGCCCTATCCGTGTCATTGGAAATATTGTTTAATTTAAATTGATCTTCGAGTGAGTCAGCTATGATCTCACACTTGTCTGTGTCGCTATAAGCAACTTTGTCTTGGTCTTTAAGGGCTGGTATAGGGGGGGGGGCTTGCTTCCTGAAATCTCGGGCCGCTTTCCATAGGGTGCCGTCTTCGGATTTAAGGCAAGCTAGCGATTCGTCCCATTGTTTTTGTGTAAATTTCTTGATGATGTTTTTAATTTTCTTTCACATTTATGTACATAACACGAAATTTGAATTAAAGTCATCTTTCGGATATGAAAATACGCCTATAAAACTTCTTTGATGTAGCACAACCCCTTCTTGGTGATGGGATTTTTATTTCCATCAGTGTATTTTACTAACGGAGATAAATGAAACAAAATGAAGTTATGTGATAAAAGGTATATCTAGATCAAAGGAAACTATTTCAAGCTTGTTGAATTTATGACTTAATGACAAGGTAAAGATTAATATAAGCAGCACTGACTGAAATCCGTTATATGAATGAGGGGGGACAATACCAATCCACAATACCGGAGGCAACTTTTCTTTTAGAACAGATGAACAAATATGAAACTTCCTTAATGAACACGATTTGGAATACCAAACCAAAGAGAACAAATACTACTAGCAAATCATTGTAATAAGTTGAATGTGAATTATCACAAAAAGATTTAGTCTGCTAAAATCTCTAGAAAATTGTACCCAAAATTTCAGAAGTGAATTCCGAAAAAGGGAACTAAGAGCAACTGATTTATCAGGACCCTCGTTTGAAGAGGAAGCTGGGCACAAGTTCGTAGGTAGCAAAAGAGAAAAATTATTTTCAGTGAATGTAAAAAAGTGGGGTACGAAATTTTGAAAGAAGGAAAGATTTTAAAAATTACAATTTCATTTTGTGCCTTTTTGTGTGATAGAGCAATAGAACTATCCCAAAAAACCTGAGATATATAAAACTGTTATAGAAAAACTTCATGTTTTTTATGAGAGACTAGCTGTACCCTGCCACGCGTTGCTGTGGCTCAGTCTGGTTAAATGGAAAAAAGAGAGCTGGTCCATCCAGTCAATTGTGAATCTTATATATATTAGGCATAATTTTCTTAATGGATAGTCTGGTTTAATTACAGAAATGGAGGCCTGAGAACTTAAAATTAATTTGAGTTTTAAAACATGAGGAAAAACTGGTTGATTTCAAATTATTTAAAGATTCAATCAGACAATGAAACACATTGCAAATCACAAAATATATAAGATATAATCATTAATATATATCAGATGAAATCCCCAAAATATATAAGAAATAATCATAAACAAAAATCAGATAAAAATCCCAAAAATATGTAAGAAAAAATCATAAGCAAAAATTAATTAAATGCAAATCACAAAAATAAATAAGAAGTAATTTAAATAATAAATTAAATGCAAAATTACATAAATAGGTTCATGCAGCTTATAAAATAGTAATAAACATAGAGATATTAAAACTAACCCAAAACTGATAAAAAAATTACATTAATTTAAATAAAAAATCTTAAACTGTTAAAAATATACAAAATTAATCCCAATTACGTATCAAAGAACAAAAAAATTGATAAATATGACAACCAATAAATTTAACTATAGTAAAAATATGTAGATGGGTTTGGCTGAGAGAAAAAGAAAAGAAGAAATGGATTTGGCTGAGAGAGAAAGAAAAGAAGAGATAGAATTTGCGGAGAGAAAAAGAAAAGAAGAGATGAAAATGGCGGAAAGGAAGAGACTGGACGAGATGGATTTCGAACTCCAGAAGAAACGAATCGAGTTGAAAGGAGGAGGAAGTGAAAACGAAGGAATCAGGACAACTCAAAATTGATTTACATAAACTGATGCTGAAGTTTGACTCGAAATCTGATGATATTAGTTTATGCCTGGTATCATTTGAACGTCAAGCAAAAATTCTGAATTTGCCAAAAGTGTGTTGGGTGACACATCTGATCAGTATTCTACCTTCGGATACTGTAGGTCTTTTTGCTCGTGAACCAGAAAAGGATGCAGCCGATTACGAATTTGTAAAAGGGCTATTACTTCAAGCTGAGTCCCGAGAAATTCCGCCAGCTGTTCGTGAAACACCAAAAGAACCCCGATGATACTTGGAGAGATTTTTATTTTGAGATAAGAAATTTTTGTGAGGAATGGCTTAAGGGCTTAGGTATTCAAATATTTGACGACCTTAAAGGTCTCCTTATAACAAAGAGAATAAAAAGGTGCCAACCGAGATTCGCGAACGCTTTATCGATGAATGGGCAAAAATAAAAACTCCAAAAGTGCTGGTCGAAAAACTTGATGAATATGAGAATGTCCGTGGAAAAACTAAACGGCCAGCAGTGCCATTTATAAAAAAAGAGAAATCGTATCGTAATACACTTCCTTTGAATACCCGGAGCTCTCTACATCAATTGGAAGGGGGAGACGTAAGAAATAAAGAGGGGATGGCAAATTGCAGATACAATAACCATTTCAATGACAACAGTCATCAAGCGCATTATAATCAAACCCGGATTACACCTAGATGTTTCACTTGCGACAAAGAAGGTCATTTCTCAAGAGAATGCCGAGATAAAAACTTGAATAAACAAAACTCGCAAAAGAACAAGTTTTTTTTAACCAGCCAAAGCTCAAAGTAATGTAGTACAAGCTGAAGATACCACTGAAGATACAACGTGTAATTTTCTGGCAGAGAATATTGATAAATTGAAGGTTATAAAAGTGAAGTGTTCAGGTGTCGTCTTGGATGGAATGGTAAACTCCGGAGTACAAATCTCTGTGGTGCGAGCTGATTTAGTTCAAGACATTGAGAGTACCGGAGAAGGGAAGAGCAAGTTAATATCAGCTTTTGGGGATAGTGAAGTCGCTCCTTTAAGAACATTTAATATAAAGATCGATGATGGATGGCATGATGCAATGCCGATTACATGTGCCGTTTCAAAGAAACTAGTGAACGACATGTTAATTTGTCCAACTGCGTATGAAGCCCTTTTGGAAAACATACAGTTTTGCAGTGTGAATGCAAGGCAAGTCATTGATGTTGGAGTCCAAATGAATGAGGTTAAGGATTCAACCGTCTGTGGTCCTAACATTTGAAGAGAGTTCATACTCTGACATAGAAGTGTCGACAGACGTAGTCAACATTGAAAACGGAGTGAGATCCAATCTTAACAGTGAGACTAGAAGTACTTTTATAAAACTTCAGAAAGAAGATGAAACATTAATAAGCGTCTGGGAACAAGCAAATTAAAAAGAAAAGGCATATGAAATACAAGATGATCAGCTGATGCATAATGACGTAGTTTGTGGGGAGCCAATCAAGCAAGTTGTCCTACCTGCGTGTAAAAGAAAGGAAATTCTACAAATGGCTCATGAAACTCCGTTAGCTGGACATTTTGGAGAACGAAAAACAAACCAACGCATTAAATACTCCTTTTTCTGGCCTCCGTTAAAGAGGGACGTGAAGACATATTTCGAAGCATGCAAACCTTGTCAGTTATGAAGAACTGTGACATACAGAGATAGAATTTCGATCCAGTCCATTGTAAGACCTAACAATCCATTCGAAGTGTGGAACGTGGATTGCATCGGACCATTAAAACCTCGATCAAGAAGAGGGCACTTATATATCGTATGTGCCATTGATCTGTGCTCAAGGTGGGCGGAAGCCATACCAACCAAGAATATTACTGCAAAAACTACCTGCGAAGTGCTGATGAAAATTTTCTGTCAAACTGGGTTCCCAAAGACAATATGTACGGACCAGGGTACCAATTTTACCGCACAATTGACTCAAGCCTTTCAAGACGTGCTGGGAGTATCTCCTAGGTTTTCTACTCCAGGTCATCCTGAGAGTATGGGAGCAGTTGAACGTTGGAATAGAACATTGAAAGACATGTTGAACAAAAATATTCAAGAACATGGAAATGAGTGGGATGTCCATCTCCCATATTTGCTTTTTGCTTATATAGAAATACCTCATGCACTTACTGGTGTATCACCATACCAATTAGTTTTTTAAAGACTACCATCTGGACCGATGACCATTTTAAAAGAGTTTTGGACAGGAGAAAGAGAAATCCCTATTGGTGCTGCTCGTTCTGTTGAAGAATACCTGAAACAATTGCAAAAGAAGTTGCAAGATGCACACGAAATCGCATTGGAAAACAGTTCTAAAAATCAGGAACGTATGACTTCACACTATAATTTGAGATCACGAGAAAAAAGTTTTTCCTGTTGGAGATGAAGTCCTTATGCTTTCATCTACGCATAAATTTCTTAACAATTGGATAGGACCAGCCAAGGTAGTAAAGCTCACTAGACTCCACCCTTGTGTAGTTTAAATGGAAGACGGTAGTACTAGAGTACATGTAACGGTAGTAAATGTAAATAAGCTAAGAAATTACATCTCTAGAGTTGGTCACGTGGGAAAATATTTGATCAAGATACCGATTTTGGTGAGCTGCATTATGCTCTCACGGATCAGGAAACTCAACCTAATATCGATATCGAGTTGAATCAAGTGCCTTATGTTTTAAATTCTCAACAGAAATAAAAGTTAAGAAATTTGTTACAACGATATGAAGACATATTCCGGAATCGTCCTGTAAAAGCCAAAGTGAAAGGTCATTCTGTTAAAGTTACGGCAGATAGTTCACCTAAGAGATTACAACCATACAGAGTTCCTATTGCTCTTCAAAAAGAAGTTGAACGTCAAATCAATGAGCTGCTAGATATGGACTTGATTGAACATAGTGATAATTATTGGGCGCACCCGGTGGTGTGTGTGACGAAAAAAGATGGAAGTATTAGATTGTGCATAGACTTTCGACTTTTGAATAGTTTTACTATTCCTGATGCATATCCAATGAAACATGCAACGGATTTAAAAATACGAGATAGGCAAAGCTCATTTTATATTGCTCTTAGACCTCGCGAAGGGATACTGTCAAATTGCTATGGAAGAAAATTCAAAACATTTTTCTGCATTCCTTACTCATTCCGGACATTATCAGTGGAAAGTCCTACCCTTTGGATTGAAGAATGCGGAAAGTGCATTTCAAAAATCTATGGATCAAGTGTTGAGTCCTCATCAAAAGTACTGTAGATCCTACATAGACGATATGGCAGTATTTTCAGAAACATGGTCAAATCACATGTACACTTTCGGAAAATGTTTTTAAGACTTTGAGAGAAGTTGGACTAACAGTCAATTTACAGAAGTGTGATTTTGGAAAGAGCCAAGTTAAATTTCTAGGTCATGTGGTGGCAGAGGCGGATTAAGCGTGTGGCGGATCTGGCAGCCGCCAGGGGCCCCTACCACCAGAAGGGGCCCCAAGCTTGATGGGGAATCAATTTATCAATTTAATGTGGAGGAAAAAGATCTTGAATCGATATTGTTACCCCAACGATTTCCTCGTGTAGCAGCCCTAGCCATCTTTATCTCGTATATCTGCATCGTTGAAATCTGTACAAATTTTTCACGCGCATTTTTTTGTCCAAATTTTATTTTGAACAAATGAATACTATTCAAATCAAACAAGTTCGTTTTCAGTTTACAGCCGTGATTAATTATTCTAGGGTACATTTTACACTGATGGAAAAACTCTCTCAACACCAAGGAAAAAAATACTGTCGTCTAATAAATTTATGCAATACAATTCAGCAATCGGCTACCTATATAAATGTATAGGTAACATATTTGATTAAAGCTTCAAGATTACAGGTAAGCGCGAGTAAAGCTATTTCAAATGTGAAATAATGATGCATTCAAAAACTGGTGTAACCGCCACAATTTTCTATGCAAACGTACAAACATGCATGTCATGTATCGTACTGGTACCAGATATCAGTTTGTGGGTTGAAAGTGCATGCTTGTTGCTCTTGGTCAGTCAATATAAGGTCGTTTAATTCTGGATGAAGCTGACATTGCCGACCAATGATGTTCTATTCGTACTCGAATGGAGAAAGATCTGATGATCTAGCAGGTCAACGTAACACGTTAACACCATATAGAACATGTTGGATTACTACAAGGATGAGGGAGCACGTTACCCTGTTAGAAAATATTCCTTGATTGATGTTTATAAATCGCTGTGCAACAATTTGAATCGCCAGATTGACGTACTAGTTTGCAGTCAGGGTGTGTGCATTAAACTTAAGAGTGCTCCATCGATCAAAGAAAATTGCACAAGCCAGACCATAACTGTAGGTGCAGGCCCAGTGTATTTAGGTGATAGAAAGATTGATTGCAGGCGTTGACATTGCCTTCTTCTAATCAATATACAGTCATCACTGCAGTGGCTTAACGTACACTCCTCAACCTCCGCATCGCGGGGTTGGGGCAGGATTCTAGGGCCCCATAACCTGACTGACATCAAGCATGGCTTGGAGCCCCAAACCTGGCTTTTCGGGGTAGGCGAATATTCTCCGTTACGCCACTGCAGCACTAGCACCAAGATAGAAATAGCTTTGATCGGAGAACACAAAACATCGCCACTCCGCTCTCAGATGATCTCTAGCGTAACATCACTGAAGTTACAGATGTCAATTATTTAGAGCTAATGGTATGAACGCTACAGGGCCTCTGGTTGGGAGCTATTTCTTAATTGATCGATTTGTTACAGTTCACTGTGTCACTCTGGTGCTGGAAAAAATGTAATTTCTGCTGTAGATGCTCTATGTTCATAAGCCATATGACGAATACTGTGATCTTCTCTATCAGTGGTGACCCGTGCGAGATTGAGCCATAGTTTTCTTGAGGTAGTGCCTTCCCTGGACCACTGCTGCAAAAAAATCATGCACAGTGGATACATTCTTCCCAAATCCTTCTGTACTATCGTGTAGAATGTAGATTCCACCTTTTCTTTAGCTCTATTATACAACCTCACATTCAAACTCAGCGAGCTATTGTTAATGGCTTATTCGTCGTCTTAAAGTCATTTTGGACTAACATCAACTCACTACGTCAAATCTCAACGATAAATAACACTCACGAACTTTATAGTGCGTATTTAAAATACACTTGATTCACATCCTCCACGTGGCACAACTAATGCCACACTTATGCGCCTAGCGAGAAATTTGAATCAAAGTTATTTTTCAGATGTATAAACGCACCTACCAAATTTCGGCGACATCGCACAAATCCTTTTTTGGGACGGGATTTTTATTTCCTTCAGTGCATTTTACTAATGTAATTAAATGAGTGTACAGGATAAAAGATATTTAAAATTAGTAGAATTTAGGGCCTTAATAGCAAAATAAAAATTAATAAAAGCGGTCCTGGCTGAAATCCGTGATACGAATGAGGAAAAAAAAGACCACAATACTGGTGGTCCTTTAGAAACAGATGGAAAAATATGAAACTTCACTAATTACTATGATGGGGAATACCATAATCCAGAGAATAAAAGCTAATAGCAAATCATTGCAATAAGTTGAGTGTGAATATATATATATATATAGTAACATAAAATGAAAGAAATACATGACATAATAAAATTGATAATACAAAATAATATCACTAACAAAGCTAGAAGGTTCAAACCAGATTTAAAGAAACACACTTTAAAAATAATGGAAGAGTCTAGTATAGAAGAATTAACTAAGCGTGTATGTATAACATGGAACATTCTAAAAATAGATAGAGAGAGAGAGATGTAGGTTACTTTCCCAAAAAGGCATTTTAATAATGTTAAAATCAAAAGAGTCTCTTTTATCAAAAATATTACTAATTAGTATATTATTCTTAACAATTAATTGTAGGTCTAAAAAGTTTGCAGAGTCATTATTATAAAATTAGTTTTTAATAATTTCAGATATAGGGGATAATATTTAAAACTAGGAACAAAATTTACTAGATTACTAAAGATGATTAAGTCATCTATGTATCTAAAAAAGTAACAAGAATCTATACTAATGTTATCATATTCATAAAAGTGCAGATAAATATTGGCTAAATAGTTACTCGCAGGTCCTCCTTGTGGAAGACCTTTAATTTGCTGATAATAAGAGTTATTGTGAAAAATATAATTTTCATATAGTACTAGATGAATAATTGAAAGATATTTATCATACTTAATTATTTTATTCAAAGAATATTTGTTATAGGCTATTTTGAGAATTTTAACCATATCCCCAATATCTATGGAATTAAATAAATCTTCAAAGTCATAGGTGTGAATAGAAGTAATTTTTTTATCTCTCATGTACTTAATGATATCCAAGCTATTCTTAACTATAATCGAATTATCAATACTGTCTAATGTGGATTGAATAACCTTTTGTAACTTTCTACCCGGAAGTGTAATATAAGTTTTAAAGCCGTTTGTTATAGACCTAAATTTAATAGGATTTTTATGAAATTTTGGAGTTAAGAAAATATGAGGGAATTTAATATCCGAAATGCGTAAATCTAATTTTTTATAAAAAGCAGAAATTCGATTAAAAATTTCTCTATTGCTAGAATTAGATTTTTTAAAAGCATTATTATTATGAAAATGTCTATTAAGCATATCAGCATACAACCATTTGCAAATAATTGCATAATTACCCGGAACTTTATCAACATAAACAATAATGAAATTCTCTTGTAGTTCTACAATATGATGCTTAAGATATATAAATATAATTACACTCATGTCCATAAATTAAGGATAATAAATTTCAGGCAAAGAAAGAGACAGAAGCAAAACAAATTTGACTTATTTGTAAAGTCTATTTATGAAACAAAAGGTAAAGAGCAAAAAGATGCTATATGTTTGACATAATTAATAAAAATTGCAATTTTTACTCCCTGGAGCAAATTTCAAAAAAGAACCTATTTACAAAAAACAGTATGAATGTCATATTTTAATTACATATTTATGACAGTAGTTAAATGTGAAAACTTGGAAAAAAATAAAGAACCACAAAAAGGAAAGTAAATTAATTTCATTTATTAACTGAACTGAGAACAGGAACCTCCAGTTTGGAATTATTTATTTTGATTAGATTAATATGGCCAAAATCTGTATTGATGGATGTAATTTAACGTGAGTTTAAAAGTAATTCTTGTTTAATATTGTTTACTTCTTCAGCAGTTGAATTTTTAAGTGTACAAGCAGTGCATCTTTTTCTTCGAGTAGAAAAATATCCAGTTTGTTTTTCAATCTCTTTTTTTATATTTATACTACCTGACCCGGCAAACGTTGTTTTGCCAAATAAATTATTTCTAGTGAATATTTTGGTTAGTCAAATAAAAATTGACGCGCTTGTCTTTGTTATAATCGTCTTTGTTGATTTTGTTCAACTCGTACCTCTTGTGATTGTGATTTACGCAACTGCGCCATATTCACACGCATATCTTCATTATCCTGTTGGATTTGTTCGTCTGTTCTTTGAGATCTTCTATTTCGCATGGCTGTGGATTTAGTAATTCGACGGCCTAAATCAGACCCTTTGCGTCTTGCTGGCATTTTTTACTGCACAAAACACACAAGTAGATCAAATTGAAGCACTTAATGCTATAAAACAGTATACTGATAATGCATCTGTTCTTTTATTATTTTACCTCTACTTTTCACAATTATAAAATACGTATATATTTCTCTTTACATTGAAAATGATTCCTGAAAATTTTGAGCGCACTGAGTATTACAGTTTTATTAAATGGCGTTTAATAATAAATAAACTAATAATTAATAAATAAGAACTCGAAATGTCTGTAAATATGTAGAAATGGTTTATTCAGGTAACACAATAGTTGTTGTTGGCGAGAGCTCGTGACACGTGTTGAAAACTATGGATTTATATGAGATCACTTAAATAACGGAGGATGAGAACTATCTTGAGCAAAATGGGAATAAATAATTATATCACTTCAAATTGATGATACGTTTAGTATAAGAATATACATAATATGAGTTTCACTGAGAAAGTAAAATGATAAGTATAAGCATCACTGCTACGATCGATGCACAATCAATAATAATCCCCGAAAACGGTTTAGGTCCTAAACTTTAGTGAGTGAGAGAAAGCTTATTGTGTGAGAAAGACAGAATACTGCCAGGTTAAAAGTGAATTCAATATAAAAATATGGATGTTAGTTCTAAAAATGAACTCTGTAAAACGTTTTTCATTACGTTTTATATGTTTCAGCATATTCATAAAAAATAATTTTGGCGGAATAATCCTTCAATCATCTGTGCTTTTTGAAATATCATAAAACTCTTTCACATGGAATAAAGCTCAACAGAAATATATTATTTACAACTTCCCTGAATGACAGTGATGTATTTATTTCCTATAATTTTTCTCTGGGTCTGGGTTTTCCTTTTTCTCTGACAGAGTAGTATTTTAGATTTAAAAAGAAAACGTAATAAAAAAATCTCTCATAGTGGATTTACAGAAAATCAAATAAAATGTTTTTTTATTTGGTTATAGAATCAAAGATAGCTTGAAGTATAGATGACGTAATATTGCCAGATGATATATATAAATTATATCAGTGTAAATGTGTATTTTTTTAATATGCCAGAAAATATTTTGTTATAAACGGATGCAATATATGAATTTTTGAATTAAAGATATGCACAAAACATGGGGGGGGGATAAACTTTTCACTCGCCGAATTTGGTGATTTTTGATTTGTTACAGACGCTCCTGTTGCTAATGTAACCCATGAGCAGGGTGATTTGGACGGTGGAACAGAGAAAAGTCACACATCTGGCGCGAAACCGATTTTCGACGCCAAGCGAAACAACAGACAGGGATTTAAGGTTTTTAATTAATATCTTCTCAACTAATTGTAATATCGGAATGAAAAATAGTTTACGTCCTATTCTCAGACCTACTCTATATACGCACAAAATTTCATAAGAATCGGTCTAGTCATTTCGGAGGAGTTCGGTTACAAACACTGTGACAAGAGAATTTTATATATTAGATTTTAGGATTTTATCATTTTAATTGTTTTGTTATTGTGTTTCTTTTTATTATAACAAATATTTAATTAGGTTATCTGGGTTTCTATGAATTTTATTTTCCTCTTTTAGAGAAAAATCACATTCATCAATAAAAACAAGAATGCTCTATTTTTTTTTTTTTTTTTTTTTGGATTCATGGCCATCATTTAGAACAGATTTAGAGCTACACGGTAAAAATTCAAATGCTTCTTTTAAAATATCATTTTGACTTAAATTAATTTCTTGTATTTGTTCATCGTGTGTATCATCATTTAAAAACATTTGGACAACTTTATGGATGTGCTTGCAAATATTTCCTCTTATCAAACTGTCTAAACAAGTGCATGTCTAGGAATGAATACAAATTTTGCAGGCAGTGCATTTTATGTTACATAATCTATTCTTCTTTCTTCTTACATATTATGTAGTTAGAATGATTGGATTCTATTTTCTACTCATTATCTGCTAAGTTTTCAATTTTATTGCTTTGAAGCTGTAGGCCTAATTTGTGAGAAATTTTTTTTGTTTTGTTATTGTTATTAAATAATGAAATATTAAGTCTTGCAAGTTTTAAGAGCAACATCTAATCTTTTTACATGTTTTACATAAAAATAATAGTAGTTTATGTTTTTTTTTTATGTAGGAACTTCAAATATATGTTTGTATTTATACCCAGGTCCTTTCTATGACAATAGGCCCATTTTTCAGGTCTCTGAGCACAGTTTTGTTGAAAATATTTTCCAAATTCAGAAGTGTCTGAGTCATTTAACAAATATTCTATGATTTGCTTCATTAGGTTAGAAAATGGTTCTAAACACAATTCCTCTTTCACTGCCTTTAATGCTTTATTAACCACTTTTCTTTTTTCATGTATTTTATTTTGTTTAAATTTTGATGCCAATTTCTTGTAACGGGTCAAGCACACAATAACACATTTTTAACTGCGCCCATCACAGAACTCCAAGCATTATAACATGCAAGAGCATCATCGGTCATAAATGTTGTAGTTTCGACTTTACCGGCAGCATTTTTAACAGCATTAAAATAAATTTTGAATACATCTTCAGAACTTCTGTTGGAAAAACAAAATGCCACAGGTAGTCAGGGACGTCTTAAGGCAGGGGTGGTCAGAATTTTCAGGATATGGACTACTGATTTTTTCAAAGTGTTGCGGTCCACCCAGTATCAGTGGCATACACAAGGGGGGGGGGGAGAATCCACGGGTCCGGACCCTCCTCCATAGCCATGATTTTCTTTTCAATCGATTATAATCCCATGTATATAGTACGTAAAATTCAATTAAGTATTTATTGTTAATAATTTTTATTAATTAAAATGCTAATCTTTTATTCAATAATTTCTTACTTTTCTTTGTTCTCGACAATCTACAAAATGAATATATATATGCTTGGCAGCGTATTGGGGTAGACATTTGACCCTGGGCCCACCACACCCCGCGCCCCCCTTGAAAAACTCCCGAGTGTGCTCACTGCCCAGGGTCGTAGGTGTGGTGAGGTAAGGAAAAAGTCAACAATATTTATTATAACTTAATAATAAATACGGAATATGTACTTACCTACGTAAATAAAATGAAAAATCTTTTTTTTTAAACTGCGTTTATAGCAAAACGCAAAATACAAACATAATAACAATAGCTACAAATATAATAATATCTAATGATGCATTTATTATCAAACAATTCAAAGCACACTAAAAAATAAAACATTTTCATCTTAGTTAGTTCTCGTAATTATAGGCAGAAGAAGACTCATAATGCGTACTGTCAGCCAATCTTGAATATTTCCGTATACAATTACTAACGGATAATCTTCAGGCGGTCACTTTCAAATTGTCTTGGCGGTCCATCGGTAGATCGCGATCGACGTAATGCCCACCCCGGTCTTAAGGCATGGGCCAACTGGATTCCTTGCACTTGGTTGGGGCCTCTTTTCGTTCCCGACTCTTTCTTCATAAGATCATAATTCGGATAATTTCAGTGTGGCCAAATATTATTCCCGTACATATTTTCCGAAAAACAGGGAATTTCAAACTGCATATCAATTGGCAAAAGTCGTAACACTGCATTATTATGTGATGACCGTTGCCCATGTCTAGGTCTACGTCCAATACCATAAGCAGTCATTCAACTCATTTAGTCGAAATACGGCGATCGGTCGAGCCGGTTTGTGTGCCTAGGTTTTTGAGATTGTGCATCGTGCACATTTATTTGTTTCAAATTACCCTTTGAACGAGTATTTGACAATGCATGCTGTATACTGTCCACTTTTAAAGATCTCTGGTAGGGCCTACTATTTGTATAAGGGTCCAGGGCCTCAAAGAGTCTTAAGACGTCCCTGTAGGTAGTCCATTCATCAACTTCCAGAACTGAGTATAAATTAAAATCATAGCTGATTTGCTCATGAGTTCCATCAATACAAATTTCGTCCTTTCCATATTTTGTAATTAGCCAAATATAGCAACCAAACACAAAGGAGTTTGAATTCCAACATCGCAAATTATAGACTTCGGTGCTTCCAAAAAAATCAAGCATTAATGGTCCGACCTTATTTGTTCCTTTTATCTATCACAGTTTTGTAAATCTGGTGACTTAGCCATCGCCTTATGCTCCGACAGAATTTGATGCATATTTTAATATTTTAGAATCAATCTATTGGTTGATAGTAAAAATTCTTCTACTTTTTGGACATGTTTTGTTGTCTTACAATTCACGATCGATGAGTAAGACAATTCTCTGTGATTGGAGATTAAATTTTTTAAAATCTTTTGTGGCGTTTTGCATTTGCTACAGGTTAAAATGAAATGTTCACTTTTTTCTGTGTGACGCTTGACATTCCAAACACATTGGAGAATCTACTTGTTTAAAAAGAAAATATATGTCATTCAATGATAGTGTGTTTGCACGCATCTTATTAATTAAAACCTTCCAATTTCTGTTGTTTGCTGCCTGTCTATTCCACTTTTTAAGATCTGAAATATATTTAAAGTTTTTATGTCTTCTACTCTTTTTGTTCACGCTTATTCATTTTTACTTTTATGTCGTTTTTTAAAAGATGCGCGTGTGTGTGGATCCTCCACTGAAATCCAAGGAATAATATTCCAACATTCTGGAGGGGCTTGGGCTAATTTATCAATTTCTTCATTAATCTCTATTTTCTTATATCCCGGTGAATAGAAACACTGCAAGTAAACGACAGCTCCGTAAGCCACTTCAGATGAATCTGCAAAACCCTGAAGGACGACTCTTAACCATGTATCGGTTAGAATAAATCTATTTATTTTCACCGTTTCAATACACTTAAAGGTGGTCACAAACTCCTTCCATTATTTGGCAATTTGATCTGGTAGCACATCATCCCAATCCAGTTTTTGCTGCCATAGTCTCTGTAAAAGGACCTTTGCTCTAGTTAACACTGGACCCAAGAAACCCAGAGGGTCATAAAGCCTCGCTATGACACTCAGTACTTCACGCTTAGTAAACGATGATTTACTCAAAATTGAGACTTTAAACACAAAACAATCTTGCAACGGCTTCCAACTGATGCCTAACGTTTACACAGATAAGTCGGACTCAGCTGAGAAGGAGTGCTCAACGTTGGATGACGATGAACTATTCAACAACTCAGGAGAGTTAGAAGACCACTTATGAAGTACCATTCCGCAAGATTGCAGGGCATCTTGTAGTTCTGACTGTAGCCGACGGGCAGTCTCTATATCAGGCGCTCCACTAACGATATCGTCCATATAGGTATCGTTCAGCAATGCTTCTGAGGCGAAAGGAAATCTCGTTTTTTCATCTTGAGCCAACTGCTGCAGGGTCCTTATAGCAAGAAAAGGAGCATTGGACATTCCATAAGTTATAGTTTTCAAACGATAAGTTACGATCTCTTCCTCAGGTCCAACCTTCCACAGGATACGCTGAAGGTCTCTCTGACTCGCTTCTACAAGAATCTGCCTATACATCTTTTGTATATCTGTAGTGTGAAGGCAAACCTGTGTCTCCAAAATCGAGTTATAGTCTCAAAGGCATCTTCCACCACGTCTCCTTTCATTAGTATATCATTTAGACTTAGGCCTGTTGTAGTAGGGGATGAAGCATTGAATACAACTCTCAGTTTTGTTGTCAGTTTATCAGGGCGAAAAATACCATGGTGGGGTATATAGTATTGTATGGGCGGTTCATTTGACTCAACAACCCTTTCCATATGACCCAACTCCTCATACTCACTCAAAAAATCCGTATACAAAGACAAATATTCCGAATCTCTAGAGAAACGCTTCCACAACGAATTAAGTTGTCTCACAGCTTTATCTTTGGAATTTCCTGAACACGACGGATCCTTACTCAACGCCATTGATACTACATATCTACCATCTCTATTTCTCTTATGTGTATTCGCAAAATGTTTCTCACATAAAGAAGCCTCCGTGTTTTCCTTACACTCTACTTCAACGCTTTCGATTTCCCAAAATTGTTTCAAGGTTTTGTTTATGTCATCGTCGAGAACCAACCCACAATGAACACGATTCTCCACAACCTAATCTACAATACCACTAACAACGTAACCAAAGACAGTGTTTTGCAACAGCAATTGCGAGTTTTCAACATATATCTTTCCCGGTTTCAACAGCTCATAAAAGACTTCCGCTCCAATCAACATATCGATTTTGTCAGGAACACTGAACCCAGGATACGTTAAAGACACATGCTCCGGAATATTAACATCCACACTGACCACTTTATTTGGAATAAGATCGGCAATTTCATTGACCACCAGAATCAATAACTCCTTCTCAAGGCTTTTATCTCTGTTTGCCACCGAAGTCCTTACACAATTCTTCACCACCATACTAGCATCATTAATGCATTAAACCAAGGTATTTATTTTCTCCAAATTAAGATGCAACCTCTCTGCACACGATCTAGTACACAAACAAGATCGAGAACTACTATCAAGAAGACATCTCACCTCAACCCATTGCGAGAATTTGTTTTTAACAAATGCACGAATAGTGCTTAAAAGAACATTTTTTGCCTTTCCCTTCACAAGGCTAGTCGCTACCAATTGGGATTGCGAAACCACTTCGAGAGTTTCCTCGCTCTGTTTTGGAATAAAAACAGGTGCATCGAGTTTCAACTGAGACGGGGGATAGCAAGAGTCTTCAAGCGGGAAGTGAATCAAACTATGATGAGGCTTTGAGCAAAAACAATTTTTAACTGACCGACATTCACTCAATTTATGAGGCATAAAACAACGAAAACAAAGATTATATCGCTTAATCACCTCCGCTCTTTCCCAGACTGAAAGTCGCCTAAATTGTGGACATTTAGAAAGGGAGTGTGATAATCGCTTACAAAGAACACAAGTTGTATTTTTAGTTTCCGACAAGAAGACCTTGGATACATTTGTACACTCATATCCATAAATTAAGGATAATTCAGAATCACACAGAAATTGAACTGTAAAATAAAAATTTCACCTGTAGAATGATCACACACATCTTTAAGAAGAATATGCAAATTACAGGAAACCGCCAGATGGCGCGGATAGTACGTCACAATGAAGAGAGTGTAAGAGAGGGGTATATAAGGAATGGTGGCAAAGAAGTAAAATTGTTCTCAAGCTCTTTAAAAGCCTTTCAGTGCAATAACCGCATAGTTATGGCACAAAGGAAGCATTTGGATGATTTTTTACGTGGTAGAATTATCGGACGACTGGAATGTGGACGTACCCAGCTGGAAGTATCTGAGGAACTTGGAATCGCCCAGAGTGTCATCTCCAGGCTTTGGCAACGATTCTAAGATGATGGTAATGTGAGTAGATGTTACAGCACAGGTCGCCCCCGAATTACAACGCCGAATGAGGACCGGTATTTGGCAGTTACTGCCAAAAGAAACAGACGGAGCACAGCATCAGACCTATCTCGTCAGCTCTCTTCAGCTACCGGTACGACAGTTTCAAGGCAGACCGTGTACAGACGCTTAGGGCACATTGGTCTATACCTGTCAGATGTGTTCCCCTCACTGCAACTCACTGTCGCCTGCGATTAACCTGGAGTACAGAGCATGCATTGTAGACACCACAACAGTGGTCTTGAGTGATGTTTTCCGACGAGTCCAGGTTTAGTTTGCAGTCTGATTCTCGCCGGACTTTCATATGGAGAGCAGAAGGTACCCGTTACCACCAAGAAAACACCATTGAACGACACCGTTACAGTGGTGCAGGATGGCATCGTAGAGGGTAACGATGTCATAACTGTATAACCTTTTATTTTTAAAGCTGTAAGAGCTCCTCCCACTTCATCAGACAAAAACTCTATCGTCGTTATGTTTTGTTCATGCTCTCTTATAGCATGAATTATCCCTTTTTCAACAATCTCGTCCAGAAAAACTCTTAAAATCTTAGAAACCAGAACACGACCATAATAATTTTTATTTTTAAGTTAATATGTTTTAATTAATATATATTTATTTTTAAGTTTTGGGTGAATTTTTAGTTTGAAATACAAGAGATTTATTTTTTTAGGAAAGTCAACATTTAGGGGTATAATGACTGAATGTTCGTTTAACAGCAAAGAAAATTTTTTTTTTAAAAAAAACCCTTTTTTTAAACATTAAAGAACTTTGTTACATTTATGCATGTTTCAACACAATATTAATTTTTCCTTGTTAGAAAAATTACAAAGCATGAGATAAAAAGGCCAACATCACATGTAACAGTACAGATCCATCGTTACATCTCACAGATTCATTAACCAAACTTTCAAAAAAATGATCCAAGAAATTTGGTGAGAATATACAATGGGGAGGCAGAGAGATCGAATGAGCTAGGTCCGAGTGGATTGAGAGGCTCAGGTGTCAAGCTATTGGCAAAATGCTGTCCAGGGTACTTCCTAACCAAACAGGTAGTATTATCGATCCCCCTAATATCATCCAATAAATGGAACCATAGGACTAGCATAGGGATTGATATTTTTAGTGGGTTAGCCCTCTTCTGCCCAAAACTGGTCATCATTAGTAGAAATCTATAAAGAAGGGGGGGGGGACAGGCCAAGTCGATCGTCACCACCGCACGCACTCTTCCCCGGTTTCCTGTTATGCATTTTCGTCCCTTTTCACGAAATCACTACCACGAATATCCAGCAACCGAGAGAAAAGATGTTACACATAAAAAAATCAGTTATTTTAGAATCACTGTCAGATTCATTTACACTTAAAGTAGAATCCGATTCCACTTCCTGACTAACTTCATAATGAATACAATATTAAAAGAAAAAATATATATTTGATCACAGAATGCAGCCCACATGTATTCACGAAAAGCGGAACTAAGTAACTGAGCTAAGATTACAAAAACATATCACTAATATATACGTTTAATTGAGCTAACATCTAGTTTAAAATGAAATATATCTATCTCTAAACACGTTACTAATAATCTGGTATTGCCATCTGGGGAGATTAATATGATTTCGGGCATAAGAAATAGATAGTTTTAATCTTTTTAGCGCATTACTTTTGAACACTCCAGCCCGGAAATATCACAGGCACGAGAAACAGAGGGAAAATTTGACCCCAAGATTTTGACGGGAGAGAGAAGTAAGGGGTTAATCATTAATATTTCTAGAAAAATATGTATTTCGTATAATTGCTGTGTGATGTGATTTTTTTTAAAAATTGCATGTCGAAACAACAAGAGGACTGTTGAAAGAGAGAGAATAAAATTAACGTTGCGCTGCAAAGCAACACGCAGGCTATTGGCAACGGACCTCGTAATTTTGAGCCTCGGTCAAGCGACGAGGATGACATCTGAGACGGCACCCTCCTTATCCTAACTACCACACCCCGCCAATGGGAGGACTTTGAGCTCAACGGATTTAAAGTGCATAACCCCCTTCTACACGGTGAGTCCTCAGAGGAAAGACTCGAATCCGTGGCACGGTAGCCACAAGTTCGTGCCCATACCCAATACGCTACCGCGGCCACCGAGAGCTACTGAAGGCAGGCTCATTTATTTTGAACTTTGATAGAGTGACGAGGATGACACCGTAACTGGAACCCTAATACCTAAAATTCGACAATAACTAAATTCTGCGATACACAAATCATAATACTATAGCAGAAGAGAAAACTGATTTAATAATTATTATATATGAAATGAACTGCCAGAAAATTTTCTTTTAATGCAATGAAAAAAAAAAGTATCTTCCATTAATATCGCAAGTAACAAGTTTCATTCAAAGATATTCACTGTGTAATCTGAAATTTAAACTAATTAAAAAGTGTACAAAATACTATGGACTTAAAAAAAAGAACAAGACTAGTTTTGAAAAGAAGAAAATAAATGCTATTTTTTAACATTACATATTGGAAATATGTAATTAATATCTGTTCCATATTGGAATTTGACATTTAACACATGCTCACTTCACATTTCATGAATGACTAAATTATTTTGTTTAAAAATTATCAGCAGAGAATATAGTACTTTGATATTTCATACATAATGAAATATTTACTTTAGGGTGAGATATATGGAAATAAAGAGATAGAGATCTCTCTAGATAAGGATAACCTGATTGACTTAATAAAACAATACCACAATAGCAATAAAGAGATCGAAAGAGAAATTAATTAACTTCTTGTTTAATTTAACTACAGATTAGCATAAAAATTTGATGTAAATCTTTAAAATCCTTTTAATCAAAACATCTCCATGAGATTCAAAGATTTAATTCATTGAATACCAAGAATTACATATAAAAAAATATGCGTAAAAAGCTCCGTTTGAAAAAATTTAAAAATATGAAATTATTTAGAAAGCAGTTTATCCCTTCAATGGTTCATTTATGAGGGGGGGGATTTCTTTGGGTTCAAGCGTGGTGGGTGTAGATCAGGGGTCGGCAACCTATGGCACGCGGAGCAATTTCCAGTGGCACGCCACCACTCTACAAAATTATAAGATATATAACTATATATAAAGAAAAATCGTTCTGTCTCTCCTTTCATCCCCTCGTACATTTTTATATAAAGGTTCTTTTTCATTTTCGATTTTTTGCCATAAAACTGAATCAGCCTGCTTGTAGTTTGTATGCTTTAAGTAAAAGAAAACATCTTCTGTTTAAATGTGACTTACTATTAGTATTAAATATTCAACACAAATAAAAATTGAGTAATACCCGCAAAATTGAGAATCATTCATCACGGCTCTGTAAATAAAAAAGTAAGTAGTTTGTCTTTTACCCAACAAAAGTTTAGGCATTGACGGAAAAAGAAAAAACAAATGTCTTAGGTATAAATCAAAATTCTGCTTAACATACGTTTTCCATCGGAAATATATTAAACAAAAATAGTTATTCCATCAACATATTTAACTTGGATTGGAAATAAATTCGGTGAAAAGAAAACACACAATGATGTGGGTTAATTAGGCAAGTGAATCAGATTTCATAACAAAGGTCCATTTTAACTAAATAGTAAGAGAAAATGTAATTTTTTGAGTGTTGTGCCAAAGAAGTCATAATTATTTTATGTTTTACTTTTGGAGCAAATTAAGTTAATAGAAATAGATATTAGAACACATTTTTTATGATTTCTATTAGTCACGCCGATATACGAATACCGAGTATGAATTCAGTCGAAAGTTAAATTTAGTTTGATGCACGACGTGATTTCTTGGTCACTTTTAACTTTGTGTCACGTTGTTAGTTTTATTGTGAAAATTTGTATATTGTTTGTTTCATCATTGTGCCAGTTAATAGTTACATATTGAATAAAATGGCGACTAAAAAAAGAAAGCTTGATGTTCGCGATTTTCAAGATTCTTGGACTAACGAATTTGGATTCATACAACAAAAAGATTGCGCTGTATGTGTGTTATGTCGCGAAAGTGTCGTATGTCGTACGTCAAGTGTACAAAGACATTTTCAAACTAAACATCAGACCACATTTAAGAATTCTGATGAGAAATGTGAAGTTTTAGAAAGAGCTATTTCTGGATATAAAAAGGAAATTACATTTTTGTGTCAAACAATTGGAGTCAAACCAAAAGCGACAGAATGTAGTTTCGTCATTAGTCATTGTTTAGCAGCCAAAGGAAAACCTTTTACAGATAGCGACATATAAAGTACACATTTTTAAAAAGTGCTGAAATATTGTTCAGTGATTTACCTAACTTGCAAACAATATTATCACGAATTCAAGAAATACCTGCTTCTGCGCGAACTGTTGAAAGAAGAATAACATACAAATGGCAGAAAATGTACTGCAAAACAAAATTCAGGTTTACAAAAAACTGTTGCATTTAGCATTGCTCTTGATGAAAGCAAAGACGTGAATGATGTTGCACGCCTTGCAGTAATTGCACGATATTGTGATAAAAATCGAATTTATGAAGAATTATGCAGTATGAATCCTCTGTCTGTGGTACAACTAAAGGGCAGGATATTCTTTTTTCATTTATAAATCATTTTTTGAAAGAAAACATATTAATATAAATGTGGAATCGGTGGTTGTGGAGTCGTCATCTAATTGAATCTCTCAACAAAAAAAGCAGGCAGTCTTCGCTCGCAGGCGCAGCTGATCCAATGTGAAACCAAAACTTTGGTTAAGAGAGAGAAAAGAGACTGAGGTGCGCGAGCAGGCGTTCCCATCGTCACATCATGGAAATCTATTTGTTAGAAATTAGAATAGCTACTTTTCTTTAATTAATTGTTGTTAAGTTTTAAATAAATCAGAAGAAAGACAAATGCTTTAGACCCTCCCACATAAATAAAATATTTTGTGTAACTACGGATGGCGCTCCTGCAATGGTTGGCAAGGAAAAAGGATTTGTCAAACTTTTTGAAAATCATATTGGACATAAAATATTGAACTTCCATTGCATAATACATCAGGAAAGTTTAGTTGCCAGAATTTCGTCTCAGCGCTTAATTTCTGTAATGAATACTGTTGTTAAACTAGTTAATTTTATAGTGTCTCGATCTTCATTAGTACACAGAGACAATTTAAATCTCTTTTAGAAGAAATGGAAAGTGAATATGGAGATCTTCCCTTGTACAATCATGTCCGTTGGCTTAGTCGTGGTAATTTATTGAATAAGTTTGTGTCATGCATGGAGCACATTAAAATTTTTCTTAATGATAAGGGACAACATTTTCCAGAATTAGACGACAAGGAATGGTTATGTAAATTGATGTTTCTGACAGATATAACTAAACATCTCAATAAACTAAACTTAGGATTGCAAGGAAAAAGTCAAACAGTACTTGAACTTTTTTAGTATTGGAAGGACTTTGCTACAAAATTAAATATATTTTCCCGTGATATTAATACTAGTACCTACAAATACTTCCCAAATGTTAAAGCGCTTGCAAATACATCAACCGTAGACAAAGATGAACTTCAAATTTACGTTGAAGCATTTAAAGAGGAGTTTTCTAAAAGATGCAAAGACTTTTAAGCTTGTATGCCCATATTTTCTTTTCTAATCAAACCTAATTTAATAGACCCATTCGATTTGTCAATTTTTGAGTGGATGGAAACTGATAATTTTGAAATGGGACTTATTGAATTAATATCTTCCGAATTATGGAAAACAAAATTTACGGAGTTACGGAAAAATTTGGAAGATAACTCTAGCAATAAATCGACAGCTATTTTAAATTGCTGGATGTCATTGCCAGAAAGATTTAATTATTTGAAAAAAAAATAGCTTGTGCCCTGCTTTCCGCTTTTGGTTCCACATATCTATGTGAACAAATTTTTTCTCATATGAAATATATTTTGAGTCCACAAAGAAATTGTTTAACTGCTGAACATTCTGAATCCTGTGTGTCAAATTGAAAGCAACGAATTATACCCCTGATATTGCGACATTAAGTAGATCTCTGCAAGGACAAGGTTCTCATTAAAATTTTAATTTTTCATTTAACTTTTGCTGCATGAACACTCTTATACTTTATGTTGTTTATTTCTAGTTTCATAAATATTTTTAAGAATGCATAATATATATACAATTTTAATTTTTGATTTATATTGAAGAACAGTCATATTTTAAGTTTTTTCCTCAAAAATTCTAAAAATATACATATTTATGTGCACAGTTTTAATATTTGTATTTATATTGAAGTAATAGTTGCATTTTATGTTTTTTATGTCAATAAATATCTTTAAATGATGCATAATTAGCATATAAGTAAATTTGTATTTTTGGCCTCTAATTTTCCTAATTCTGCATGTATTGTCATGGGAATCAAATTGTTTCAAATATTTGCTATTGCTTGTCACGCTGAATCATGTTGGTAGGTTGGTTTGGCACGCCACAGCTGTAAGGTTGCCGACCCCTGGTGTAGATAGATCAATATTTAAACAGTACACAGTTGAACCATTTTGCCAATTCAAAAACAGTCATCAAATACTGTCATCATTATTACTGTGTTTGAACATGCAATGAAATGGTTTGCCACTATTAAAAACATACTGCGGTATTTGGTTGATTATATAACATTTAAGTAGAGATACATTTTTTTTATCCATAATGAAGAAAGTCATTTTGATTCATCTTACATAAACTAATAAGTTAATAATAAATTAACAGCAATAAATAATTGTTATTTAATATTTTTAATTAAAAACTTTTAATCCTCCTTGAAGAAAAATTTATATCTCCTTGGATTTATTCCAGTTATTAACTCAAACATAAATATGCATTAATGTTGAATATATTGTTACGTTGATCGGGGTTCGAGGATTTTATGCAAATCAGTCGTAAACAACAAGACAGTTCTTTAAGAGCGATGATAATTTATTGTCGAAAATCAATCCTTGAAACACAGGATTCAACAGCAAAAATTCATAGAATAAATATCAGGATTTCACACCTTCAACAGCAGATAGACACAATTATCAGTATCCATAATACACGTATATATAAGCTTATTCACAAGCACAGCCGAGCTAATCACGACCAAGGCAAGTTTACTAATCGCTAGTCAAAACCAGACTGACTGTTACGGTGAATATGTGGGCATATGGGCTGCAAAGCAGCCCTCCATCCCATATCTGGATTTCTGCGATGTGGAAGATGATGAAAGTGGGTTTTTTCCGTCTGCGAGATACGTCTTGGCGGTTGGTTGACATGACTAGTCCGGTAGGCATGTCTATGGTGATGGAAGTTCTCTTGAATTTCTTGCTGAGAAAGTTGCATGGGAGAGAGCTGAGAGGCTGCTCTCTGGTTGGATGCTGGGGGGGGGGGGGTCTGTGGAAAATGACTCCGATTGGCTGCCCTGGGGTCTCAAAAAGTTAGAATCGGGAAAGTGGGAGGAGCTTGTCCAATTTGCATTTTAAAGTTAGGAGTGAAATAAAAAGTTAAACGAATTAAAATTAAAAATAAAAATACTAAACTGAAATAAGTTAATAATTTAGAAATTGTGCAATAAAAACTTTTATTGCGTGAAACTGAGATGCTATGGAGGATTGTAGGAATCTAGAATTCTCCTAGGCCTTTTAGTTTTTTCATGAGCATCATAAGAATTTAAATTAATCATATTGCTATTATTGGTATGCTGAAGAGAGTTAAAGAAATTGCTATATTTTGGATATGCTGCTTGAAATTATTGATTTTAAGGGTGTCTCTAAGGTATTCATTACGCATGTATCTGGTTGCTTTAGTTATCATGCGAATATAGTTATTTTGAACAGTTTCTAAAATTTTAATGTTAGTATTTGCAGCATATCCCCAAACTGGACAAGCGTAGGCTATGATGGGGCGCGATAACGGCTGTATAGAGAAGCACTTTGTTTTCTATACTTAAATGAGAGTTCCAGAAAATTAGAGGAAGAGTTTAAACATTACTCTCCGGAACTTGTCGCGAGCCTGTGTTATGTGTTGTTTCCAAGTTAAGTGAGAATCGAAAATAACGCCTAAATATTTAGTTTCTTGAGACCATGGGATCTGCTTGTTGTACATAAAAATTGGTAGGGGATGGAGCGTTTTTTAGTAAAGATAACTGCAGAGGATTTATCTACATTAATGCTTATTTTCCATTTGTTATAGAAGATTTCGAGGAGTTGAAGATGCTTATTGATTGCGAATGAGATGGTTTTCAAATTTTTGTAAGTAGTGAGGATAGCCGTGTCATCTGCGTACATGTTAATGTTAGTAAGGGAGTAGTTCGGGATATCATTAATGTACAAATTGAACAGAATGGGGCCTAGGAGAGAACCTTGAGGACACCCTGCAGATGTATTATGAGGGTTAGAGACAGTTTCGTTGATTCTGATTTTAAAGGAACGGTTAATAAGGTAAGAGTGAATAATATGAATGAGAGGGGGGAGGGAGATAATAGGTTAGTAGCTTAAAAGTGAGGCCGTAAATCCAAACACGGTCGAACGCTTTCTGTATATCCAGAAAAACGACTCCCGTGCTTTTCTTTTTCTGGAATCCTTCAGAGATATTTTCGGTTAATCGGATGAGGGGGTGTAGAGTAGAGAGTTTGTGAGAAAAACCATATTGGTTAGGGTTAAGAAGATTATTATCATAGATGAAGGTTTTAAGTCTGTTAAGGATGATAGACTCAGTTAATTTACTTAGCGTGGAGAGGAGAGAGATGGGTCTATAACTATTTGGTACGTTAGCTTTTTTTACCGGGCTTTTGAATGGGAAAAATAATAGCTTCTTTCCAGTTATTTGGAAAATGGTTAAGTTTTAGTATTTTGTTAATTAGAATGGTTAGGATTAGAATGAGTTTAATGGGAAAGTTTTTGAGCATTTTATTAGTAACTAGCTTTCATGGCCCGGCGTTGCACGGGCTTATACCGAGGGTATAACTTAATCCCCATGTTAATTTCCTCCTTTCTTTCTGACGCCAACACTTGTTTGGTTTTGACGCGTACGATGTGAGTGCATGACCCGTGAGTGCGTGTCATGGCTTTGTCGCTTAACATTTTCCCTTCTCTTCACAAATTCAACACTTCCAATATTATTTTTCGAAATTACTTTGATTTCTTTCCTCTCCGCTTAGCCCGGCGTTGCACGGGCTTTTACCGAGTGAATAACTTTATCCCCATGGAAATTTCGTGTTTCCCTCAGGCCGATAGCACTTTATGTGCGTGATTTCTTTAACTATGTCATTAAAACTCCCTTTTTCGAAATTTGTTCTTGCGTTGGTGTGGTGTTCTAATTATTAGAGAAGGGTGAAAGCTCAGGTGTCGTCCTCGTCACTTGACCATGGTTGAAAATTTCGAGGTCCATCGCCAATAACACTCGAATAGACGAACAGTGCGAATTAAAAAATCACTCACTCAGTTTTCAGTTCTTTCGTTGCAATTTTTTAGTCCCCGGAAACGAAAATGTAGCCTTTTTAAAGATAGTTGTATGTTGAAAAAAGACAGAAAAGTAGAAATTTTTCAAATTTCACTACTATTTTAAATATTGAAGTAAAATTGTGAGGATTTTTTGAAATATTCGACACACGGGAAAAATGTTTCATGCAATTATCTTTATAAAAGAAGAAATTATTAAATGATTGTCTTAAGTATTTTGAGTGTTTTATTAAAATTTGTTTCGAATGCATAACATACTGCCATGGAAATTCACCTTCCTTTATCAAAGTTCCTGGTATGTGTGTGATTCCTTTATATTAACGTCACTACAATTCCCTTTTTCGAAAAAAAATATATTTTCCAGATCTTACTAATGTCAAACAGGTTTCAGTTCTCTTTCTACAGCACGGTGTTACAGTGGCTTTTTTGAGTGTAGAACTATTTTCCCCCTGACTCTCCCCTCAGATATAAGATTTATCTTCAAGTTTCTATTCATGACATATCAAAAACAATATTGCTTTAGTAAAAAAATAATAAATTTAAACAATAAAATGAAAACTATTTTGATGCTTGAGTAAAAAAAAAGTCATCATTTTTTAATAATAGATAATTTTTAGGAATCTAAAATAATAAAATAATTGTCAGGTTTTCATTAATCAATCAATCGCTACTTACAGTTAGCTTAAAAATGTCTCTCTAGAACGTATTTTTATCCAAAATAATAGGCGATATACTTTTTATTAACAAATAATTAATTTAATAAGGAAATAATAGAAATATTCATTTGATTTTAAAAAATATATTAATTTAAATCCACATTATCTATAAATAATAATAAAAAAATTCTACAGATAGCTCTTGAAACGTTTGGGGATGTTTGATTAAACATATGTAAGTGCTAAGAAAAACACTATGTGAAAAACCTAGTTATAAGTACACATTCACTGAAAAAAATCATTCAAAAAGAAAATAATACTATCTGATAAAAACATTTAATTTTTTTATTTTAATTTTTCATTCGACACTGTGTTAATTAAATTATTTAAACACGTATCTGAAGAAAAAAAGGTTTTTTTTATATAAAACTAACTTATTAATTATTTTATGATAAAATTGATTTAAAATGTTCATAAGCCTTTATTTACATATTCACAGTATAAAATTCAAAAATAAAATAATACATGTGATAGAAAATATATTTCAGAATATTTCCTTTTGTGTGTAATGATGTGTGGCGACGCAATGTCCAGTAGGAGAAAAAATTTAAGACAAGTATGAAAAAAGCGACTGGCGGGTTTCTGCGAAGCGGACACCCTCCTTCGCATTGACCGCGCACAGCAGTGCTGCAGTTATAGTCTTGAGTGTAGCGGGAGCTCTGAGCACTCCGCCACAAGAGCAGTTAACATTGAATGCAATAAATAAAAGTGGATCAAAAATAGTTAAGAGAATTGAATTTAGCAAATAAAAAGAGAAATTTAAGTTATGGAGAATTGTACGAGTCCAGGAGAATTCTCCTGGGTCGCGGTTTTGCATGTTAATATTATCAGAGCTATTGAGTGAATCAAAAAATTTAATCGAGTGATCTTGGATATGCTGCTTAAAGGATGGTATATTTAAACAAAAAAAAAAAAAAATGAAAAGTACATAAAAATAACAGAGAATCACATGTTAGAATAAGTATTTATCAGTACAATTAATTTACGTGGGGAAAATTAGCAGAAATGAAAAAATCGTAATCCGTTGATTCTAACTCCGAGCTACACGATATCACTCCGCATGAAGTAAAATTTGGGACTACTTTTTAAAAATTCTTTAAAAAAAAGTTTTCGGAATTTTATTTTTTAAATGAATGGATCTAAAAGAGAAAGGCTTGAAGTTAATTAGTGTAGAATATCGATTTAATAACACGTAAAGTAATTCATACCCAACGATTTAGAAATAATTTTCATAAAAACGCATCAGTTTTAACACTATTTTAAAAAATTCGGAAAAAATAGAAAATATCGTTATTTTACAAAAAAAATTATATTGTATCGTTGCGAAATAAATGATCTTTCCGATTCTGTAATTATTTTTTTGTCTGATTTGAACACCGAAAATTCGATTACAATTTTAAGATGGTCGAAAACGTCGGATTACGAAAAAAAAAATTTTTCACTCGCATTTTTTTTTTTACTCGCCAAAGTTACTGATTTCCCCTTGTTTAAGGCAGAATTTTTTTTAGTGTAACCCTTGAGTTAGATGCGGTCGAAGGCGAAACAGGTCAAATGTCTTTGGCGCAAAGCTAATTTTCGACGCCAATGTTTGGCTAAATGTAAAATCGCGTATTTTAAAAATCATTACCTTCATTTTAAGGGCATAATTTTTACGTTAATGCTCTCAAACATCACCAACTATTTGCAAAAATAACGTACTTTGAAATAAAATATGTACAAATTACTACTTTTTAATTTATTTCTCAGAAAAACATCAGTTTACGAAAATTACAAAATGTTTTTTAAAATCCGTAATTTTGAAGCAATTTCTTCAATCTTCGTATATGTTACGGATAATATTACTGTACACACGGAAAAAAGGTTTTGTGAGATTACCTTTATAAATGACGAAGTTATTCAATGTGAAGTAAAAATTTGGACTACTTTTTAAAAATTCTTTAAAAAAAGTTTTAGGAATTTTATTTTTTAAATGAATGGATCTAAAGAGAAAGGCTTGAATTTAATTAGTGTAGAATATCGATTTAATAACACGAAAAGTAATTCATACCCAACAATTTAGA